>CABFVX010010631.1:0-13380 GCA_902151425.1 Timema shepardi | reverse complement strand
CCAGACTTTATATCATTACCTCCTATTATAGAAGATCTTGATGTAAGTTACTTTGGTATGCATAAGAATTAAAAATAATTTTGTATTTGGTCAAGTTTTATAAAGTTAAACTTTGATTAATTATTAATTAAAAATCTAGGCGTGAAGGAAAGTCGATTCAAATTTATAAAATATACCTGAGTATTATTCAATCTTGATCATTTTTGTCATTGATTTTTGTTGAACTATATTTATGATAGTTGGATCCAATATTTTTGAAATTAAACTATAATCAGATATGTTCCTTTTGCTTAAGAAAATCTACTCTTAATCAATAAATGTTATAGCAGAAAAATAGGGAAATTGAAAATGCCAGGCATTGAATACTTTGATTTCAAGGATAACCATAAAATTTTAAGGGAAAACTATAAAAATGATAGGTAATTAACTAAAAATAGGAGAATTTAACTGTTCTGCGAAAGAACTTAAATTAATTCCATGCAAACACATTAAAATAAATTTGAGAGGTTTTGGTTTATTATGTTAACATAAGACTTTGCCTAGATTTATGTCTTAATTTGACATGTTCGTACTCTGTTGATGTTTTATATCCCTCCAAATTTACACATGGCCTCAAATAGTAACAAATATATAATGACTTACACAAATGTTATATTTAATAGATTCTTGTATTTTTTAGATGTGTGATCTATGTGATTGAAAAATCGTCATTAACTAAGGAAAATTTGAAAAAATGATTGATTAAAGAAAATTTAATAATATCTGGAAAACCCTGGAAATGTCAGGACATTTTGCAATATAAGTTCTGTAGCTAGTAAGTGAATTCGAATTTTGGAAAACATATTTATTGTAACTTTTTGACAAGGGTGTGCTTATTCCATTCAATTATAAATTTGTTTATATTATTTTTAATCTGTTACAAAAAACTAAAATGAATTATACTGTGAATTTTAATTCACAATGGCAAGAATACTACATTAATAGTCTATAGTCCAGGAAAGAGGTGATCTAAATAATGGCCTTGAAGAAACTTTTGCGGGGTTTTTGGAGATTGATGGGATTAATAGGTCTTGCGGTGCTGCTTTTGAGGTCATGTGACAAAATTGTTTTGTAGGAACCTAAAAAAAACAAATAAGTGCAAAAAAATTATTTTTTGTCAAATATTGCTCTTTTCTTAAAAATAAAATTCTGTTCTAAATTATAGAGGTATGAATACCTTGCAATTTAGCAATCATAATTTTTCTGTGGTGTAAACGGTTTCGCCCCTTTATGGGATCCAGATCGCATACATAATGTCCGTAAGTGAATTGAAATTACTTTTTAGCAATATATTTGCACCAAATTCGATCGAAAATAATGACGATGGGCCACGTGTACACACAAACTCTCAGAGCACACATGTTGGTTCATCCTGAAATCGCTAAAATTTTTATGGATTCCATAGAAGCCCAGAAGAAATTCTTTATGATTGGGATAGGTCAGTGATATTCATGGTAGATCAAAATGAATGCTACAAAGAGCTTGGTGCGAAATTTGAAGATCAACAGAAAATTTTGAAAAACGTGGTCCCACAGTGAAATTATGGGTGCAGTATTTCCGGATGACTAAATTCTTAAAACAATTCAGAAAGGCAGAAAGAATGGGTAACTGGGATCTTCATCTTGACACTATAAAAAAAATGCACCCTTATTTTAAAGCCAGCGGTCACTTTTTATATGGAAAATCTGCCCGTCTGTATTTGCAAGAATGCACTGCCTGGAGGAAAGAATGTTTCCAGAGAAATACAGTGCTTTTACAGCTGGAAGACGTTTCACGATTAGACGTTCAGACAAATTTTGGTGTGGTACATGGACATACATGACAATTGAGAAATCGTTGTTAAAGACAATGAAAAAACTGGCGGCCTTCTTCGTGGAATAGGAGTCCATGATTGTGTACTTTCCATGTATACTTCGCGCACGGTATTCTTACACACTGGTTGTGATGAAGTTAAAACATTCTTCGATGTTGCTTTCAAGAGTTCCGAGCAGCATGTCGAGATTAGAACTGCGCTAATTTCTCGGGACAATGACGATGCTAAGAAACTATTATATTAATTTATTCAACATTCTCTTTTTCCTGAAATAAAAGAATTCATCTCGATTAACTCTGGAGTTAGTGGAACTGCCATTTGTCCCACGAATGTGGAGCTGACATCATATTAACAATCTTCAGCAGAGATTTTCATTTAGTCAAATTCAAACGTAAGTAAAGAGTAAATCCACTTGGAATTATGAATACAGGTATCCGTTTAGAAGACAACACTGTTCCAATCAAATGATTATTAATTTTTCAAAGAATGTGTATTGCAAAAAAAAAAAATCAGATGTTGAACTTAATGACCGCTTTACATATGACCTGGCTCACTTTTCCTTCCATATTCCTTTCAATGACAAGGGTATGCGTAAATATACAAAATAATCCTCAAATAAGTCATGTTAAAGTGACATTATTTTTGGAAATACCCTGAACATCATTGCTGAAAGGTATTTATTACATAGAGTTGTCTGGCTTCGCGGTGATTCATTCGCATCAATATGTAATAAATATATATATATATATATATATATATATATTGTATTTTTACGTTCACGCTATAGTGCGAATGCAATACCTGTGTTTGACAGATATCTTAAAGTCGTAGCTGATCATTGTACTAAATATGCAGAGCAATTATGACGATCAATCAAATATAGAAAGGAAAAAAACACAAGAATTTTGTGGTGAACCTGAAATGTATCTTTTTCAAAGACTGCACATGTGTTTTTGTAGCAAAAATACTCTTTAAAATAATCTCATACTTGGGGGAAATAAAAGATTTGGAGTTATAGTAATATTTTTGCATTAATTTCGCGGCGAAAAGTACATTTTTTCATTATTTCTAAAAATGGATTCAACTTTGCGTCTCTCTAGTGGTGAAACCATTCATCCCACTAAAAAACTTATGAGAGCTAAATTGTAGATAATAAATCCTTCTTTCATTAAGTATGGATGTATATTTGTCGAAAAGTCCACTGGAATGAAAAGATTTGCAAAAAAACTTGTTTCTAACTTGTTTAACTTGTTTCTTAAAGTTCTGTCAAAAAATGTGACTTCGAAAACAGCACCTCAAGCCCCATCAATTCCACCAATTTACAAAACTCCCGCAAAACTTTCTTTCGAAAACTACTTATATGCTGGACTACTAGTTGTTTGGTTAATCCAGTAGTAGTTTGGACTACACCTTTAATAAACAGTACAAGACCTAAACATATATTTTAAATTTAAATGTAATGTTTTTTTTAAACCAGAAAATACATTTTAATTTTGTACTTTTGAATATTCTTTCATGTTTAAGGAATCAAATATCCCAAGCAAACATGATATTAAAATTTATTGATGTTATGACATAATTAATTATCATAAAATAAGTATTGATTTGAAATTTTTATCTAATAGATTGGTTTGAAATCTTCAAAAAAAATACTTGGAAGTCTCCCCGAAAACAACCAAGATTATGACTCGGAGAGGTTTCAACCTCTCACCATACCAGTAATGAAGGTAGGTGTTTTTTCCGTGAGATAATTTCTAAAGAGAGTTCATTTAGTTCTCATTACAATCCACTCTTGCTCTGTTGGTAGCATATCTGCTTCTGAGCTAAGTGTCCCGGGTTCGATTCCCAGGATGTCCAGAATTTCTCAATGGTGAAGTATGGGTTCACCCTTTCATATTGATAAATTAACGTCCGGGGACTGCATAGTCGCTAGGCTTAGTGTCCGAGTTAAATTATAAGGTTATTACAAGCCTAAACAGCCCGTAGCGAAAAATATATGAATAAAAAACTTATCTGGGCCACAGTAGGAATACAGTAATGGATGTAAAGTAAAGTTCTCATTACATTGTACCTTTAGATCTGTAGACCCGCCTTTAATCAATATTATAATTTTTGATTGAAATGGTATTTTATAAAATAAATAACATTGTATGTGTGACCTTGTTCTCATTATAAAAGTTTAGTATTTTAAAAACCAGTTTTCAAGATTTAGGTGGTTTGTAATTGAAAATGACCAGTTAATCAGTATGATGTTATTACTTACAATTTTAATAAGAACGAGTGGGTTATCATTGTACCAATTAATTTTTAAATCAATAAGTATGTATAGTTATTCAAATTTTATACTAGTTTCAAACATAGAATGGCCCAATATTCCTTTAGGCCTGATGAATACAAAGTTAGATTATCAAGCGTAAGGAGTGGTTTGGTCCTTTAATTCTTTAAATCTCAACTTCGGTGTTCTCTATCTTAAGTGTGGTCTGCTGGCATGTTGGTCAGGTGGGAATTCCTTGTCAGCATTAAGTGAGTCTTAACAAACTGGAAAGAAAGTCCAAGAATATTGAGGTTGTGGAGTTAAAAAATGGCTGAGCCAACAAAGATGTATACAAGCTAGGAAAAATAATATATTTTCTTATCTCTAATCACTATTCAGGGACGAGACGTTAATCAGTGACCACTCATGAGGGAAGGATCTGGTGCGCTACCCCCTACAATATGAATCAAAATAATCAAAACATATTTTCGAATTTAATACAAATTTTCTCATATCTTTTCATTATTTAATGAAAAACATAAATTAATAATATTTTTTCCACTAAATAATTTACCCATTTAATCGAGAAAATTAGTAAAACCATAATTTCACAAATACAAGGTGCCATGCACAACTAATAATAACATTACAGTAAAGTTTGATTTCCATCACTCTGTGGCTGTGGGATGGTTGTTTGATGTCCTCTCATCACAAGTTATTTCAACAGTTGGAGGAATATGCATTTCTTCAATAATTACCTACTTTGATTTTATTTGTAACATTTATTTCCATTCGACAATATATAATCTGTTAGAGAGGATTTCACTAGGTAAATCAACAACTTCTACTCTGATCTCTAGATTGACATCAAGATGTTATCTCCTATATTCATTATATATTTTTTTTTAATTCTTTCCTATTTTCCCGAACATTATTTTTGATTTTATTTTGAAGTTCCTGACTCTCATGAATGCATTGTTCGAAATTCATCTAAACACTTTTAAATTTCTCGTTTAAATATTTATGTATTTCTTTATTTTCCTGACTACTTATACAAAAATTAATCAACTTAAATTTGTCATGAACACTGTTAAATTTTTCATTTAATAACTGGCTATTCTTCTCAAATTATTCAATTGTTTTATCAAACTTTTCATATAATTCCTGACACTCCCGACTACTTTTTTTCAAATTTCTCATAAATCTTTATACTTAATTCCTGACATTTCTAACTACTGTTTGGCTATAATCTCCTTATTTTCCTTATCGATCCTTTTCATAATCTCCATTATTTTCCAAGGTTTGTTTAAGCCTGCTTTATACCTCTATTCCTCCAGAATTCTCTAAGCTTGGATAATTTGGTCCAATCAAGGATTCATCTGCGTCTGCATTTGACTGCTCTAGCTCATTAGTTGTATCGATATTCTGTCTCTCCAGCATGCAGTTATAAAAAAATATATCCTTAAATATTATCTAATTTTCGAAGTAAAATTTGACACAACATTTACCAAAAGTTACTTGAGTCCAGTAATACACATTGAATAAATTAATAGCTTAGTTTTAATGCACTGTTCTATGTAATTTATTATGTCGGCGTTTACTTACTTCAGAATAACCTTGTGTCTCGTATATGTTAAGATGATCCCTGTTATCTTGGGCTCAAATATTGCTTGGATTCTCGTACTATGCTTCCCATAGTCTTGGTTTCAGAACTTACCTGAAGTCTCGTCCTCTCTTTTTCGTAGGTTTGTTTTCAGACCTCACCTGAAGTCTTGTACTCTTATTCCTGTAGTCTTGGGTGAAAGAAAATACTCGGTCTTATATGTTAGTGATTACATTCCATACGATGGTTAAAATACATTTAGAAAAGAAAATATAAAACAAGATTTAATGAATTAAAATAAATGAGGTTAGTATGGCAGGGGCTCTCCTCACAGCCATACACATTTCATCTTTTGCCACTGAGTTTGACAATGCCATTGTAACAAATCAATATTTTACCTGTACACACTTCCCAATTGGGACAAAAATAGAACAAGTTTCTTTTTCAACTGCGTATGTACAAAGAATATAATAAATATTGATACCTTTTAGCAAGAAAACCTTAACTTACACACAGTTTTGAGTTAATATAAGTTTTTCATAATTAATTTTGTGCTATATATTTTCGCAACTATTATTATTACTATCATTAGAGTGTTTAGTATTTTCAATAGCTTATTTTCTTGTAAATTTGTCCCTGATCATGTAGGCATTCTTGTCCCTTCTCGGGCCTCTCGCAATCCTAAAATATTTTTTCTCAATAACTCTTACAATATGAGCCCTATAGAAAGTTGTATAAAAAGCGCTAACTCCATATTTGTAGAATTCGACATTTATCACAAAAGAAAAACAGAACTCTTGAGGGTTATTTAATGAACTCCCTTAAAAATAATTTACTCTGCAGAGAGACTGCCTCAAATACTTTAATTTGCGTTTTTCTGTTTTATTATTTGCGTATTGCTACCGCTTTTTAAATACTTATCCTTTGACTACTCTCATGCTTGTTATTTATTGTTCTCTCCATTTATCATTAGTATGTCACTCATTTTAACGATTAGGAGTCCAGGATTTCGGGAAAAATAGTAGTTTTCCACGAAAAGCCAATTTTCACGGAGAATTTTCAGTTTATCATGGCTTGATTGATCACCATAGAAACCGTTATTTGCTTTATGGCTGTATGGATGTACATCTCTAAATAAAATTTATCTCTTTGGCTAAAAAGTAATAATTCAATCTTTATTAATGGTTGGTTTGAACACATCAAAATTTTATCTTTTGATAAATATTTTTCTTTGGACGTTGGTCATAACACATCTAAATAATTGAGATGCCTAAACTGGAGAAACATTATTTTTTTTTTTAGAATACTATCGTTAATTCGCGTTTAAATCAATATTTATCATAATTCGAAAATTAAAATGTTAAGTTTTTAAGTTCATTAAAATATGCTATATATGTTGTTTCGCTTATGATAAAATGATGTTTATCATGAGTTTTGGTGTTCATTTTTATCAAATAATGGGTTCTGATGTTCATTTTGGCAAAAATTAACACAATAAAAAATATGTGAGTTAAGCGATGTCTTAATTTTTCCGCTTAATTATGAAGAAATGATATTTAAAAGTATTGTTTTGTACACCCCATCTATCTTTTTACATTATTACAAATACAGTAAGTTCATTTATATTTCCATGTTGATAGTTAACTTAGATGGAATTATATTTCAAAGTACCATGATTTTTTGTATACCATATCTATATTTTCACATTCTCTTTCACTATCTGACACTCTCACACTCTCACACACTCTTTCTCTCTTCTCTCTCTCTTTCTCACACACACACACACTTACTTACTCACTCTATAACACTCTCTCATGTAATATTCTCTCATTCTCTAGCACACAATTTCCCTCACATTATCTTTATTATACTCTTTCTCTTAAACTTTCTCTCAAATGTTCTTTCTCTTTCAAATGCTTTCTATCTCTCAAACCCTCTCTCTCTAGAATGTTCTATCTCTTGAATGCTCTCTCTTAAACGCTCCCTCTCTCTCAAACTCCCTTTATATCAAACTACCGCTATCTTAAACTCTATCCATCTCAAATTTTGTCCAAAGCACTATCACTCTTTCTCTCTCTCTCAAACTCACTTTCACATTTTCTCTCTCTAAATCTTTCTCAATTTAATTTTTTCTTTATGAACTAATCACTCCCTCAAACTCTTTCTCACACGCCCCACATTTTTTCCTCTAATCTCTCTCTCCTAAATCCCACATTTTCTCTCTTTTTCACACAATATCACTCCCAAAATGTTACTTTTCTTTCTCAAACAGAAACACACTTACACAGTTTATCACATATTCTACCTCACAAATTCTCTTTCTTTCTCTCACAAATATTCTCTCTCTCCACAAAAACACACACACACACACACTCTCTCTTCCCTTTTCTTCAAGTAGTTTTCTCTCAAACACACATACTCTTTCTATCATTCGCTCACAGTCATTTTATCTCTCTCAATTGCTTATTCTCATTCTCTTAAACTCACACTCACCCCACACACTTTAACACTTTTAATCTCATTTTCGTTATCACATTTCATCACTCTCTCTATCATATATTAATAAGGGCCTATATCTTATGTATAATTTGATAAGCCCGTTTCAAATAGTTGAAATTACTAGAAAATTGCCCAATCTGTTTAGACAAACGAGTGATCATTTTAAAGGTTAGGCGTTGGGATTTCAGCAAAAATAGTAGCATAAAACTAAAAACCAAGTTTCCTAAAGAATTTTTCATCTTTTCATCCTGTGTGGGCAGTGGGTCATCTGTACAATCATTTGTTTACATCACCATAAAAAGCGTGATTTTTTTTTATAATCGTACATCGTTAAATAAAATATTTCTCTTTATATAAAATAATAACAGCTCAATTGTTACTTCAGTGGTTTGGTTCAATGAATGGATAAAAAGCTGAGAAAGGGGTTGTTTTAAAGTTCTCCTCATGACGTTAAAGGTAAACATAAATGTTTTGATTCAAATTTATCTTAGAAAGGCTAAATATTTATTGTTCAGTTGATAGCCTTTGACGAATAACGTTTAACTAAAAATTCAAGTTTGGACTTATTATATAGACCATTTCCTAGTAAAAATTGCACTAATTCGCAGCCATTGCTGCAACGATCCATTAGTATCTTGTAATATTTTAAATAATAAATACTTATGGTCTTGGTTGATATCCTTACAGGTTATATTACTTTGGCCCCACTCTTTGATTTAAATATAATTTTTTATAATCTAGTTTTTCATAGTTAAGTTTTAATCTTGTTTATTCATTTCATCTCCTTACAATTGGTTATGGTAAATCTTTTCTTTCAGGCATTACAAGACAACTCTGAATGTTCAAATTTTACTGAACAATTTAGATTCTCACAAGTGAAATTTAAATCGGAGATTATATCGTCTCTTAAACCTAAAAGAAAAAGAGCTACATGTAAAGAAGAAGGATGTTCTATATATTATGCTTTGAAAGGAGTAAATTGTGTTAAACATGTAGGTAACGGGTATACATGTAAAGAAGAAGGTTGCTGTAAATATGCTAAGAGGGGAGGCAAGTGTATTAAACATGGTGGAATCCAGAATAAGTATACATGCAAAGAAGAAGGCTGTCTTAAAAATCCTTTAAAAGGAGGAAAATGTGGTGATCATGGAGGTACCAGGTATAAATGTAAAGAAAAAGGTTGCTCTAAATATGCTAAGAGGGGAGGTAAGTGTATTACACACGGTGGAATCCAGAATAAGTATACATGCAAAGAAGAAGGCTGTTTTAAAAAACCTTTGAAAGGAAGCAAATGTTTTAAACATGGTGGAACCTATATAAGATATATATGTAAAGCAGAAAGCTGTTTTAAATATGCTTTTAAAGGAGGTAAATGTCTTAATCACAGAGTAATTCAAAGTAAAAATACACCTAAAGATGAAGGCTTACTAAATATGCTCTCAAAGGAGGTAAATGTTTCAAACCCTGAGTAATCCCGAGTACCTATTAATGTGAAGAAGAAGGTTGTTTAATAAAGGCCTTGAAAGGAATTAACTTATAAACACGGAGGTTCCAAGAATAAACGTAAAGAAGTTGGGTGTTGTAAATATGCTAGTCTGAGAGGTAAATGTAGGCAACATGGAAAAACAAAAAAATATGTATAGATGTAAATAAGAATGTTTGTACATGAGCATGTGTTATCGGAGTGTGATCATTATTAAGTCCACGCGCCAATAGTTTGGTTGTGTCTCCCTTGACGATAACGATGGGATAGCTTGAAAACTTACTGGCCATGCAGATGTAGCAAACATTGAGTCAGCGCACATACACTAAAATAATCCTAGGGCGTTTCAATATGAACGAGGTAAACTCAATGGCAATAGCTTGGTGTTGAAATTATAGTGGAAGCGATACTTTGTTGGAAGACCATGTACTATATCATAAGGCGATAGGATGCTTCATATACTTTATGATAATAACACGACCAGACATAAATTTTGCCTTGTCTCAGACCTCCCAAGCATTAGAGCAACCCTCAAAAGTGGACATAATAGAAGTCAATCTATTCTAAAAGTATTTCTGAGGAATGAGATACCACGGATTTTTTTTATAGAACAAGCAACAAGGAAACAAAAAACGGTTCATAAATGTGGACTTTTTGTATGACATAAACTCACGACCGTCAACAAAATCGTTCTAGCGTCTTGCGTAAGCGATGCATTGGCGAGGTATAGCGAATTGCAGTGGTTGGTAACGTTGTTAACTGCGGAAATTAAGTTTGTCACCACCTTTGAAGGCACTAAATAATTTTTCTAGTTGAAGAGTATTCTTGGTAAACTTTGTGCATAAAGTGACAAAAAGTCAGTATTGAGTGTGGATAAGCCAAGTACCGTTACTTTGAAACTTACAATAAATCCCGATTTCCTCAAGAGATCGAAGCACATTGAAGTGCGGCATTACTTCGTACACGAGTGCTACCTGAATGATTTGAGTGTTTTGAAGAACATAGATTGACAAAAGAAGCTGTCAGATGTACATGCCAGCATGGTTGTGCATAGATAGATGATTCTCAATTAAATGTGAACGAGCACAAGTTTGTTCAATATCAGAATTATTTTCAGAATCTCATGTTATGATTTAGGAGGAAGTGTTGAAGATAAAAGTTTACTTAATGGTGCTAATATATTTTGTTATTCTTTGTGATTTTTACAAAGAGAGAGCTATATTTACTGTTGAATAAGCTAAGGGTGTTAATTTCTACTTTATGCTAGTAATAGCTCTCCTTTTAGTAAATTTTAAATATTAGATTCATACAACAAAATCAACATTCATAACCAAAGATAAACGTTGATCATTTCCAGGTTATATTAGTTGTCAATTTTTATATGTAATTGGGTTTGATTTACCTATTATAGCTAATAATACTTATTATTTATATTACTAGGTGTTCTGTCTTACGAGAGGTTCATGCAGTTTGTCAACTAACTTGAACCGCTGGTGTGCCTTGTGCTCTGCCTCCTCCTTTGCCTCCCAGAATTTTACTATTTTCTTCAAGTCAACCAAGAATTTAATACTCCTTCTTCCTAAACTCATCTTTCCTTCAACCTTTCCCTCTATGAAGTCTTAGAGAAGACAATTCAGTCTAAGAATGTGTCCAATTCAGTTTGCCAATATATCACACCCGAAATAGTTCTCTTCTCAACAACTCCCCTAAGGACCTCTTCTTTTTTTACCCTGCCCGTCTTCTCCAGCACTACATTCCAAAACTCTCCTAGTATTTCTTAAATTTTTAATGCATATAATATAAATAATGAATAATTAAATTAGTGTTTTCTTTCATAATATAAGTTACAATTATAACAAATTTTTGTGAATATATAATCACGTTTCATTTAGAATAATAATATGGATCACGGTGACCTGGTGGTCTAGGGGTAAGGTGTCAGATTTCTATGCTAGCGGCCGGGGTTCAATCCTCGGTCCCGGCAAAGATTTATCTGATTACCAAACTCTTCCTTCACCTCTGACAAGACATCTTGTGAATGTGAGGAATGCCAGGTCTCCACCGTGGTTCGGATTCCACGTTTCCACCGTGGTTCGGATTCCACGTTTCCACCGTGGTTCGGATTCCACGTTAAACTGTAGGTCCTCCATTTCATCTCACAATCACCCTACCATTACACATTAGCGTAAGTGCGTATAACCCGAACGGGTAGTAAGACGCGGTGCTAATAATAATAATAATAATATGGATCACGGGGAGAAATTGATTAAAGAAGATTGAGACTAAGATGTGAAGATGAATATGAGAGCCATCCCATAGTCATAAACCACTACAATTACGAATTTATTTATTTGTATTAGTTGATAAACAAGATTTTACACACGCAGACATGCATTTGTTTTCAATAACTATAACTATAACTCTTACTATACTTTTCCATTTCATTTAAATACTCCTTTATTAAATTGCTAACCAACGATCGAGACTTTAAACAGGCTAGCATTGAAGATACATAAGAACCTATGTTTGTAAATTAAAAAATAATATATACATAAGCTTTGTATACAGGTGATAACATAAAACAAATCTAGTAGCTAAATCATATTTTTAAATAGAAAAGCTGGGGAAAAAAATGATCAGAGTATTAATAAATATTTTAGGGAACAGTTTATAATTAATAGATAGTATTTCATGAAACGGGGTCGGACTTCTGTGCTGGGAGTCCGGGGTTCAATCCTCGGTCCCGGCACAGATTTATCTGATTACCAAACCCTCCCTTCACCTCTGACAAGACATCTTGTGAATGTGGGGAATGCCAGGCCTCCACCGTGGTTCGGATTCCACGTTAAACTGTAGGTCCTCCATTTCATCTCACAATCACCCTACCATTACACATTAGCGTAAGTGTGTACAACCCAAACGTGCAGTAAGACGCGGTGCTAATAATAATATAATAATAGACTGCCGATGACAGGTAGTTTGAGTTTCGAATATTGGTTGAGTGTATTGACTGTTGTTTTCCCAAAATAGTTTTCCACTATCCGTCCATACAAATGTGGTTACACTTCCTCTTGATACAATCTCTTAATCCCTGAAACCATTAGTTTTGTTAGTACATAAGTGTATAACTCAAGCGTGTAGTAAAATACGGTTCTAAAAAAATGTATAGATTGGGGAAGGGTAGTAATAACTTAAAAAATTGTTGATATTAACTATGTATCTACTATATTAGAAATACAACATGCCAATACATTTTAATTTACAGGTATCTGGATATCCAAATTGTTTTTAAAAAAACTCTGCATGGTGCTGAACATGTACCCTGCCCTCCAAAATCTTAGTCAAACATCCGCTAATAATTTTATAAGTTAATATTAAAAAAATTAGTTTGTGCTTTGAGCGATCTTTGTTCCAACCAAGTCTTAAAAATATTTTTACTGAACAGATTTTAAAATATTTTTTATTCTTTTTTGATGTTTAAGTACAATATCTAGATCCTAAAACTTGCTTCTTTAAACTTTCTAGACCGAACTTGATACACCAATAAAATCAGAAGTAATTTTTAAAGAAGAAATACATGACTTCGAGCAGCTTGAATATGAACCAGACTTTATATCATTACCTCCTATTATAGAAGATCTTGATGTAAGTTACTTTGGTATGCATAAGAATTAAAAATAATTTTGTAT
>CABFVX010010630.1:0-13381 GCA_902151425.1 Timema shepardi | reverse complement strand
CCCTGTCCACTGCTTGAAGAAGTTATGCTGACTATCTTGGGAATGCTCTGCACTCAGTTGGCTGCCTATTGATGATATGTCTGATTTCAGTTATTCTTTAATGCTGTTCAATGATGTCGTCTGTTCCGCAATCTTGTTGTTCAATGACGTAGTTTGTGACGCAATTTGGTCCAGCATGTTTTTGTTTTGTTCTGCCATGGCTTGAATAAGAGCTGTTAAACCCTGAATATCTGCAACCATTTCTCCTGCTATAATCAAGCAAACACACCACCAATATCCTCCCTTCTGACACCAATGTAACGTGGGGCGCGCTTGACCTGGAAGGGTCACAGGCCATTCACACGTGACCGTGTGAACCACGAGTTCTAATAGAGATATTGGGGTATGCTGCTGACTAAACACAAATAAAAATGCCCACGGAATATTCAAGGTTTTGACTATTAAAACTAAAATATACTTACACACACTGATTAACTATATATCTAAATTAATTATAAATAAACAAGTCATTAAGTAAACTACATAAATGGTACGGAGCACCGCACAGACTTTCTCTCTCTTTCTATAAACTCGTAAGATTTCTGAACGGAATAATGTAAGAAGGCAAGATTGCCGTCAAGATTAATCCAAATTTCTGTTTTAAATCTTATATTTTTATTTTTAAAACATTAATGTCTTCATTTGTATGTTTGGACCAATAAAAAATATTAATATTGGGTCCACAAGGGTCAACACTTTGTATTAAAATTTCGATTTCCGGTTAAAAATTTAATTATTTTATTAGGTGTTGCACATCTGCAAATCATCGCATTGATATTTAATTATTCATTTATACATTTTGACCAATAAAAAATGTAAATATTGACTATTGAGTCTAAAACGGAGATAGATCATTGCTGTAAAAATATTTATCCTAAGAGGTTTAAGGAAAATTAACATACTTTTTTTAAATACTTACTTATATTTAATTACTCTGTGTCATTGGAGAATTATTGCGTTAAGACCTTAGTATATGTTTACAACTAAAGCTCACAAGATTGTATTAATATATTTGCGAGTATCTCAGAAACTGTTGCTTTTATAAAAATTTATGTCAAGTTTTTTTTTCTAATAGTCCTACAATTTTGCAATGATAAGTTGTTTAGTATCTCAAATAGTTGTGGAAATACCGCTTCTGTAAAGTACCCTAAAAATCATTTTCATGGGAAATTGAAAATAGCCAGTTTATTTATAATCTTAATAACCCCTAGATACGAATTTTATTCAAAATCGTTGGATCAGATTTTGAGAAAACATTTTTTTTCTCTTTTCGCCCCTTATAAAACTACCCTTAATTTTAAGTTTTAATAGACACGCAGACAGACGGCATTGCAAAGACTATTTTTTAGGGTTCGGGGGGTCATGAGACGTCGACATCCATCAACATTTCAGGTTATATTCTTTTTACGGTCACAATACTTAAACTTTAATGTCCAAAAAGTTTAAAAAATATATATAAATGCATATAGATTGAAAGTTATTGAGTTTATAAAAATATGTCTCGAATAAAATATTTGTATTATAAATATATATGCATATTTGTAATGCTAAGTAATTTCATATCTCAAATAGTTTCGGAGATATTATAAAAAAAATATTAATTTACGCATCAGACTGGAGCCCTTAAAGCCATTTTACCAAAATATTGAGAGTAGCCATTTTGTTTGGAATATTTATTAATGTTTATAAATGAAATTTAATCTAAATCGTTAGAGCCGATTTTGAGAAAATCGACTTTTTCTCTTTTTGCCCTTCAGTAAACTACCCTTAATTTTAGGGATAGATATTCAATTCCAAAAACCTCTTGGGTCAACCCTATGAAAACCCTAGATATCAAGTTTTAGCTCAATCGGTAAAATAGTTTAGGCTCTAGTTGGAGGTACAGACAGACAGACGGAAATTCATAAACCTCTTTTTCGGATTCAGGGAGTCATGAAAAGTCGAGATTCATCAAAATCTCGAGTTAGATTTTTTTGACGATCACCATACTTTCTCTACCTGTAAGATAGAGAGAAAGTTAAAAGAGTCTTAATCAAGTCTATGAATTAATAAATTAATATAACACATAAAAATGTAAGTAAATTAAATAAACAAATTAACAACTATAAAACGCCTAATAACTATTCAAATATTTAAAAACATTCACAAAAATGTTCGTAAAAAAAGTAGTCCACAGTAACAATAAATGTCTACATCACCTGTGTACTTAGGCTAACACTTGTCCCGCACACGATAGATACACTGCGATGACCCGCGATAAACAAACACTGGTCCAACCATAGGACACGCCGATCCACTCACTGGACACGCCGGTCCACACATTGGACACGCCGGTCCACACACTGGACACGCCGGTCCGCTCACTGGACACGCTGGTCTGCTCACTGGACACGCAGGTCCACTCACTGGACACGCAGGTCCACTCACTAGACACGCAGGTCCACTCACTGGACACGCCGTTCCACAACTCAAATTGGGGACTCCTGGACTCACTGGTTGAGAACCAAGATTTGATCACGCCTGGCTATCGCTGACTGAATATATAGGGTGGTGCCAGCTAAGGCTCTCGAATCCTCCACTTCTAGAATAATTAGGCCAGAATTAAAAGGACCCAGACCTTTCCAGACGTGTCTCCGTCCTTCTCCTCCCACCTCCATACCATCTAATCCCCCAGTCAAGTGAGAAGGCCACTGCCTACCTGCTAGACAAGGAGGGAAACAGAAAGAACAAGGAGCGCAGCCAGGGTAAACAATGAGATCGTGCTGGTCCCGCTGTTAAACACTAATCTCGTTAAAATAGCAAATTAAAATAATAATTCACTATACTCTTCAAGTAAATGACTTATATTTTAATATCTATGTGCATTTTATAAAATTAAGACTCCTTTATAAAATTATGCTACAGGCTACGCACTATCTTAATCTGGCACTGCGTACAGTACATCCTCAACATTGTTTGTGCCCAAGGGATATACAACAAAGGGACATTACTGAGGACTTAGCATAAACTCTTTAAAATTCACTATCAGAGCCTATTATGACATTCATATAGCCAATTTACCCAGATCTGACTAAACCTTATATTCTCAGAAAATGTAATGGCCTATATAGATCCATGGCGCCAGATCACAAGCAATCCATACAAACAAAGAAGCCGCATATAGGCGAAGATTTTATCATTATCTGAGGATAGAGGGTGTCATATGGTCAGCACAATGAATCCTCCAGTAGTTCTCTCAGTTTTCTAGACTGAAGCCGATACTTTTTTTTATTCAAGTAGCTCCTCAATTGTCCTCACGAGGCTGAGTTGACCCTGTTTCAAATCCTCTGCTTCACAGAAAAATCTGGATGTGTCAGGGATCGTAAACGTAAAAATTACACCTAAACATGGGACCTTTGGATTAGCGTGCCAATACTCTGCCACTAATCCATTCAGGATTCATCCCATGTTTAGGATAAATCTAAACTTATAATTTAAGGCTTTCTTCCACGTATACATGAAATCAACTAGAATAGCAAAGAGAATGTCAATACATTTTCTAAAAAAAATTAATCTATGGGGTTCAAAATTTTGAAATTTATGTTGAAGAAGCTTTATTATTATTTTTCCACTGCGTGTCACTGCCCGTACAGGCTATCTACTTATTTACCTTGAAAGGACATAATATATATAAATAGTGTATATATATATATATATACACACACTATTTATATATATTTTAGCGCCAAATCTTACCACCCGTTCGCGTTATACGTTTATGTACTAACTACACTAATGGGTTAGGGATTAAGGAAGTTTAATTGAGAGGAAGTGCATCCGCATTTGCGTGGAGATAGAGTGGCAAAACACTTAGGAAATAAACACCCTCAGCGCAATCAACCGTGCTCGAGATCCGGTCTACCCGTCTTCGGCAGTCTAGTCTAACACGAGAGAAGCCACCGAAGCAGGTATGAAAGGGTAGTTATAGGAGGGACACAATTGTAGAAAAAATACTGTATATCCACATTTGTGTAGGGAGGAAAGTGAAAAACAATTTGGGAAAAAACTCCCTAGTTCGGTTCTAGCAACGACCTCCTTGTCATTGTCAATCAAATATATTGCAAGCCTTAAGATATGTTTTCCTAACGGCGCACCTCTTACGTCGCTTAGAACGTTAAACGCTGGCTTTTAACTCCTAACGTAATGCGCTGCGTTTTTTGTTTTCCTTAAATTTTGACAAAACGTGACTGGTGTATCAATTACTCTCCAGTTATTAATTTATGGGGGTTGTGAACAGAAAGGTGAAAGCTGTGTACTTGTAACGTTTGATGTTAGTTCGCCACCATTAGAGTGATATTTGATATATTGATTGAATTTGGTCCAAGTTTGCTATCCTGTGTTATAATAATTAAAAAGGGATGATGTCTGATTTTATAAATTGAGGGTTTTGGTGTTTTATAGTTTTTTATTTTAATTAGGTCAACAATTTTTTGCTAGATATTTCACACGCTGTAGATTTTAATTTAAAAGCCCGACTATTACGTCATATACACGTCAATTTCTGACACGTGAGATTTAGAACACGGATTAATATTTCCTAGACTCTACCTAATCGGCTCCTAGTCAGGAAGAAAAAGTGAAGATATGCATATCTTGAAGGTATATCTAGTGACATTTCCTTCTCGAAGCTTATTAGAAAAAAAAGTTACGGTCATCCAGGTGCGTTTCTGTTTACAAAACTACGTTGTCTTTGTAAACAGAGGCTTAGAGAGATGTCACCATACATTGCAACTTAACAACTTAACACAAATAAATCTTACTACCCGCTCTCATTTATAATATCGTAATTTTGAATATAGATGTGAATAATAAATTATTGCGATATTGAATTCCATATTATTACAGAACGCCCTAATTGCTGGAAAGATTAAACGTGTGTGATATCTAACAGCAATTACATAATGTACAAGTTAATTATAAATTCACTTGAAATTGAATAGATAGAACAAAACCACTTTTACATACAATTGTTGCTAATCTAGTCAAGGTTTGCCTTCGACTACACTTTCTTTCTTTGTTACATACATCCATAAAATAGGAAAAAATAATTTGTTTGTTTAACAGTGTCACACTAATAATAATTTGTTTTCTTTATTATTGTGTTTATCTAATATGGTTATTTAGAAAATCTTTGGTCTAAAATATTTAACTGAAATTACATTATATTAACTTAATACAATATACTTGACATATTTAATGTATGATGTTATACAATGTAGATAACAATTGATTTAATTGTTTTAATACTATGTCGTTATTGTAACATTAGCTTGTACTGCTAATATCACAATGTTACCATACTCATAGACATCCAGTATTATTAAATATTACAATTTTATTATATATGATATATGTGCTGTACTCACAAATTGTATCCTCTGGCCTAGCACAACCTGTTCGCACCAAATCCTAAAAATAAGAGAAATCCTAACAAGCTTGAATGATGCAGCGACAACATGTTCCAATAGAGGAGTCCAGAAATGCTCTGATTGGCCCGGCTGAGCTACAGGAGGACCACTCATATTCTTGAACTTAAACTAACCACCTATCTGGTGTACGTGACCGAATCTACGTAGCTAAAGTCTGCAGCCACTCACTATGTGCCTGGTGTACGTGTCTTGGGAACAAGTCAAGTGGAACTTCAAGAAACCAAGAACCTGGCGGACGTGACTAAAGAGACGTACCCTATCCACCAGTTGCTTGGCGTGTAACGTTATACAACTACTACTACTACTATTAATAATAATAATAAGAAGAAGAAGGGGAAGAATAATTATAATGATAATAAAAATAATAAGGAACTCCCACCACCTTACCCAT
Source organism: Timema shepardi (assembly GCA_902151425.1). Lineage (NCBI taxonomy): Eukaryota > Metazoa > Arthropoda > Insecta > Phasmatodea > Timematidae > Timema > Timema shepardi. Next base: position 7,483 of record CABFVX010010630.1, on the reverse strand, counting down.
CAACTAGACCTATATAACGAGGGAACTCAGAAAATATGATGAACTATTACATCCGACACATAAACTAGAAGTCCTATTCAAGACTAGAACATTATCTAGCCAGAATGGCTATAAATATATATATTTTATTGATTAAATAAACTTTATATTACAACTATGGGTTTGATTATCTTGAACACTTATGTTTATTATGTAGTTGAAATCAGTCAGTGTAGGAATCTGTAATTTTTTGCTAAAAATTTCATTTTTGAAAGTAAATTATGTTATGGAACACTTAATGTTTCCTATTACCGCTTGGGTGCTAGTATCTTGGTAATTTCTTGAAATATTCGGGTAGCCACAATTTTATTCCTTTTCTGGTTTGAAATGTTTGTTTAAACATATTTTTTTTATTGCTAATGTGGTTATTTTTGTAGATGTATCTTCTTCGGAGTAAATATTAAAGCAACATATTTTTGTTGGTTAATAAGATTTTGACTTTAAAATTCACCGATTCATTTAGTGAAAAATTACAATTATTCTAACGTAACAATGCTTGGTTTTCTATTTTAATATTAAAATGTAGGAATATTGTCGAATTCTTTAAAAGTGACGAGGGTAATAGTTCCACGAAGGTTTGAGTTTTAGTCGGATAGTCAAACCTTTGTGCTAATAATACATATCTGATTCGATATTTAGATTTAAATTTGATCTTAAAGATTAAATTTTTGTCTGTATTCACAGAAGTGAATCAAACGCGTTGTAAACCATTTAAAAGAGGCTCTTTAAGCTATTTGTAATAATCGTGAGGTGTAAAGATCTAAACTTTAAAAAGAAAACATCTGATTCGATATTTAAATTTAAATTTAATCATAAAATTTAAATTTGTTTTGTCTGTATTCATAATGGTGAATCAGATGCGTTGTAAACAAATTGAAAGAGGCTCTTTGTAATCATCGTAGGGTAGTAATTTAAATTTTTAATAAATATACAATTCGAAATTTAAATTTTGATCCTAAGTTTGTTTGTCTGAATTCACTGTGGTGAATCAGATACTTTGTTAATCATTTAAGAAAGGTTCTTTAATATTACTTTTTTCTAACATTAACCAGTTTGTTAATATTTTTGGTCTCTTCCGGACTAGTTCAAATAAAATAATAATATACCTTGAGAAATTGAATTATACTCTCAAACGTACTGCGCAAGTGCAGACTCAGCCATAATTTAATGGTTTTCCAACATACTTCAGTTTGACTTGTAGGCCATGTAATTTGTTGTTTTACCTCTGTTTATTAAATTGAATAAATAACTTAAATATTTATTTAACTTGCAAAGGTTTTACTTTTTGTTGTAATCATTTCCTTAAATTCCGTCAACCCTCTTTTAGCCTAGTGTGACCTAAGCTATGAGAAAAAGTGGTTGGAACATTATATTAAACATTTTATTAATACTCAATGTTTTAAATTATCTATTTCAATATTTATTGATCGTTCTTCCTTTATACCATATCTCCTCCTTTATCCCATGTTCTTTAACAATGTTTTAATTAAATCAATTTGATTTTAGTTACATTAACTTTATTTTATTTTTAATATGACTTTATCAGCCTTTGCACTCGCTATTTCTTATTTTATAGGTCCAAGATAAAATCTTTAATATTCTCCTTTACTTCACAGTTGAATACTCTTATTTATTTTTGTTATTAATTTCATTGTTTTAATTTGTTTACAAGACACACTAGAAAATCTCATCAGATAACTTTAATTCCTTCCTTGGTATAGGCTTAAACAAAATGAATTATGTCGACTATTATCTTACCTTTCTCCAATGACGTAGACTCACCTAAATAGAGTTGATGGGGCAATCCCTCCCATATATATATATATATTTATTTATTTTCAACCGCATAACTCACCTTAACTGGTGTATATTGGCTCAACGACGAGTGCTTCACCTTCAACTGGTGTACCTTCCACGAAGACTAGATAATAGATCTACGACTATAATTCATACCATTGGCATACCTACCTACACACCAAGTGAATTTAAAATATAACCTCCTTTACTTTAGATACCTTGTATTTATGAGGGTACTTTACCATGAACAATCATTACTGGGTGTCTCGTAAATAAATTCAATTAATTCATATCGATCGCTTAGGTCAGTCATAATATTTTCTACTAACTCTGTTTCAAAGATTCTTAATTCTCTTTCCATTCCTTGGCCTATAACATTTCTTATAAACTTTAACATTTTTATCATTTTTTATTAGGTTCATAGCTTGACCATTGTTTGATAGTGAATTTAAATTCAATCTTTAAAATTTCCCGATTGCTACTAATGAGTCGATCTTTTGAATACTATTACCCTTAAGGTACTTTTAATGAATCACACTACTTTCCTATAGTAATTTTTTGATAAATTAATATTATTATTTATTTAAACAAATCTTGTCTACTAAATATGACACAACTTATTATAATAGTATTGAAATGCTTCCTTGTTAATACATTATTGATACTACAAACATAATTCAATACTCATTTGCCTTGATTAATACATTATTAGTGGTACTACAACACATAGAATGTAATATTCGTCCTCCTTTCTTAATACATTATTAGTGGTACTACAACACATAGAATGTAATATTCGTCCTCCTTTCTTAATACATTATTAGTGGTACTACAACACATAGAATNTTAATATTCATCCTACTTTCTTAATACATTATTAGTGGTACTACAACACATAGAATGTAATATTCGTCCTCCTTTCTTAATACATTATTAGTGGTACTACAACACATAGATATGTAATATTCGTCCTCCTTTCTTAATACATTATTAGTGGTACTACAACACATAGAATTTAATATTCATCCTACTTTCTTAATACAATGTAAGTGGTACTACAACACATAGAATTTAATATTCATCCTCGTTTCTTAATACATTGTTAATACTACAACACACAGAATTCAATATTCATAAAACCTTAAACTAGTTTATTTAATATCCTTATTTAATCAAAATTATACTTAAAATTTTACAATATTAATGATATAATTTAAGATTTGTACGTAGAAAAAACTTTATTTTTTCTATTACAAAATGGTTAGAGAAAGAGAAAGTGTGAGAGATAGAGAGAAAGAAGGAAATATATCTTTATTACTTTTTTTTAATGCTACATGCCTTACCGGCTATTGTAGTTGTTTACTTCAAACTTACTTCTGTCAAATGAACCCTTTCCTCTGAGGATTAAATATGATTGACAAGGGTTGTTTCCCGTCTCTTTAATTTATTTGTAACATATTTTCTTGGGAAATACACAAGTATTCTAATAACAATAAATCTGAGACGTATTTGAGTTACAAGGTAAGTGCGTTTTCTCTCTTCTGTTTTTTTTACAGACCTCGGGTTCGAAGCTGAACACCTATAAATTTGACCTTTGGCTACTATTACAAATTAAAATTATAATAATGATATGAAACTTTCTTTATATTAACAATACAATGAAATTATTCTCCCATCTTAACAAATATCTTCTTGATAGTTTTCTAAAGCAACGGTCCTTTCTCTAACTTTAGTGGATGTCATTATCGGGCAACTCAATGACTTGTCTAACAATTATTTTTTTTACAGTTTTGTCCTGTTTCCTCACGGACATTAACATGGGGATTGAGAGAATATCTACTCTGTTGTTGTAGGTGTTTTTCTATTTCTTTCAAGGTCTATAACTATCAGCTGATTTCTCTGTTGACTACCATTACCTGTACATTATTTTCTTTGAATTACGTTTATTCTGTCCCCTGGTGACCTAGAAAAACCATCCTTGTAATTAGGATTATAAAAATTTCCCTTTTGATAAGGATTAGAATTGTTTCCCTGATTATTGGAATTTTCCCAAGTTCGAGTTCTCGGCTCCTCGCTTGGTCCCTGGATAGGTCGTGTCTGGTTATTTATATTGTCCCTATTTATTTGGTTTTCTCCATTTTGAAATGAGCTACCCTGCATTTGTGGCCTAACCTTTTTATCCTAGAGCGCTCGTCAAATATCTCTAGAATTTCTTTCATTTCAACACTAGTTTTTACTCTAGCAGCTATAAGAGCATCTTGTATTTCGCGTGTAAAGTGATGCAATAACTGATTTACTAATCTTGCCTCATCAATAGGAATGTCCAAATTCCCTGCCTGCATGGCATATCTATTGTAATATTCACACATTGGCCCTCTATGTGGATCATACCGGCCTGTAAAAATATCATTTACTAATTTGTTCTTCTTACACACGGACCAAAATCTTTTACGAAAGTGTATCTTTGTCGCTTCATAGAATGTATAGTCAGCCTCGTGACTATTCATCCATACTTCAGTTTCATCTACTAGCTTTGAATTAAAAAATGCTATTTTTTGTGCCTCGGCGAGTTTACTATTTTCAAAAAGTCCATCCATTTTTTCCAAAAATTGTGCAGCATGCACCCTACCATTATTTCCACTGAAGGTGGGTACAGATCCCATTAATTGATTCTGGATGCCTGTACTGGGTAATACCAAGGCACCAGCGGTAATTAGCGTCCCTTTTTCTACTACTTCAACATATTTTGACTTAGCCTATTCTAGTTGTCGCATTTGCTCGACTGTTCGTGACGTCTTGTCCACAGTCTCGGTCAAGTTGTCCTTAAACTTGTCCGATTGATGGTCAACTATTTCCTGTATGTAAGCATCTGGTACTGTATGTCCATCAAAGAGGTCATTTTGGAATCTACTAATATCACTAAATATTTGCTGCTCTTTTTTCAACAGTCGTAAATTGCTCTGTTAAATTGTGTGCCGGTTCTAAAATTTCATTTTTATTCTTATCGCAGCTTTCCTGAGTAGTTTTTACCTTTAAATTTAAAGCGTCCTATCTGAGCTTTAAGATTTCCTTTGCATTTTTAAGTTTTTTATCTGCTCATTCGTCTGCTTTTCTGATTTACTACAATCTTCCCTAAGTGTCTGTAGTTCATTCCTTACCTGCGTTTGACCACTTTTAGTATGTTGTATTATTTTTTTTAAATTTGTCAAAGTAGTTTTGTACTTTTTGAAATTTACCCTGCAATTATTTGTATAGACTGTTGAATTGTTCATTTACACCCTTAAAATTTTCATCAAACTTTGTAATTATTTCTGATTATTTTCTTGTATTTCTTTTATTTCCTGGCTATTTTTATACAACCCTTTCATTTATTTTCTGACTTAACTTTTTACTCTTTTCATTACTCTCTTTCATTTTCTGACTAAACTGTGCTAATATTGCATTAAGGTCATTTGCTGAGATGGTTTGTTGAGCTATACCTTCTACCTTTGAAACATTTTCCACCACTCTTAAGTCCTCTTCTTTATGAGATATTGGTTCAACTACTTTCTCGATTTGCTGTTCACTTTGTTCCTTATTAGAGGCTTCTAAACAAAAATGTTCATTTTACCATTGGTTGGGAATATTTTGTTAAGAGAAGGCAATCATCACTGCTACTGCTACTGTCTGTCTCTTCCCTAATTAATGAAAATTTTTGTTTATAACTTACGTGAGATTATCCCTGCGTACCTCACCTTAAGTCTAGAATTTTTGACGAAACTACCTGGTTTGGAACTACTTATTCTTAAGCCACCTGGTTTGGAACTTCTTCTTCTTCTTCTTCTTCTTCTCCAGTCACCTGGTTTAGACCTTTTTCTTCTCAAGTCACCTGGTTTGGACCTTATTCTTAAGTCACCTAGTTTTTTGTGTGTGATAGTGATAAAGCACTTAAGTTTTTTGTGGCACTTTCATTGTTCTTTGTGCACTCACTTTCTCGGGTTGTGAACTGAATTAAATTTTTATTATTTCAGTTTATCAGGCCCTCCACGTTGGGAAGCCATTATTGTAACATTTAAAAGAGCTAGCCTGAAATATTAATGTTTGTTCGCCACCATCAGGGTGACATTTGATATAATGATTGAATTGGGTCCATGTTTGCTATCCTGTATTATAATAATTAAAAAGGGATGCTATCTTATTTTAGAAATTAAAAGTTCTGGTGTTTTATAGTTTTTTTATTTTAAGTAGATAAACAATTTTTTGCTAGATATTCTACACGTTGTAGATTTTAATTTAAAAGCCCGACTAATACGTCATATACCCAATTCCCGACAAGTGAAATTTATAACACGGATTAATATTTCATATACTCTACCTACTCGGCTCCTCGTCAGGAAGGAAGAGTGAATAGATGCGTACTCTGAAGAGTTATATCTAGCGACATTTCCTTCTCGAAGCTTCTTAGTTAAAAAAAGGTGCGGTCGTCAAGGTGCGTTTCTGTTCACAAAACTATGTTGTCTTTTTAGACAGAAACGTAGAAAGATGTCACCATACCTTGCATCTTAACAACTTAGCACAAATAAATCCTACCACCAGCTCTCATTTATAATATCATAATTTTGAATATAGATGTGAATAATAAATTATTGCAATGCATAATTCCATATCATTACATACTTTATTACTGCTGAACAACTTTTGCCTCGGTTTTTTTTAATCCTCGGTCTTACTATTCCTTCAAATTATATGCATTTTTACTAATTATGTTCATTTGTCAGGGATGATGAAGGTTGAACTTAGAGGACGTGGAACCACATTCACAGGGAGGGAGAGTGGAAAGTCATTTAGTAAAAATACTTCTATCTACACTCAACCACAATTCGGAGCTCGATCTCCCAGTCATCGGCAGTCTAGTCTAAAGGGAGAATGACACCTTAGCCTTAAACTATGCGGCCACCAAAGCGAGTCTCAATTTCTTTAATTATTCCGCCAAGTCACTTAATTTACGCCCCTCTCTTTGACACTTGGATGGACCGACGCTTTAAAAAAAATCAACATAAATCATTCTTTTATATTCGCAAAATCACTGTTTTATTTTTATGAAGTCATTTATTCGCAATATTATTGGCTCCCTCTTATATCTGTGAAAGTTTTTATTTATTTCTTTTATTTATAGGCTTTAGATTATAATGTTTCCATCAGAGATGATGAATTCAAAAAATTGATATTTCAATTGTGAGAACCACATATTCAGTGTTTGCTAGGGACAGTTTAGAACAAGGTTTGTATCGCCTCTATTGCCACGCAAGCGCTACAGTATCTGAGATTGTGCGAATTTGTGTTTTGTTTGCGCATGGATCGCTGAAATATCACTGAGACTTGGAGCAGCCTAGCCTGACTAAGATCTCATGTTTGGATTGCAGCAATAGTTTGTTATTAATAACTCCTAAAAGTAATTCAATTTTTTAATTAATATTTTTAATATCTTAATCAGGTTTTCTTCTTATCTGAATTTTATTATAAGAAGTTTTATTCATCCATTTTGATAGGCATGTAAAACCTATGAGTAGTCTAGTACGGCGTACTGTTCCAACTTGACCGTTGACCTACTTTCAGAGGTCATTTTGAGCTACCGTTATTCCCCTGACATACTTTCCTCTGCTATAAA
>CABFVX010010628.1:0-13393 GCA_902151425.1 Timema shepardi | reverse complement strand
ATCAAATAAATCTGTGCCGGGACCGAGGATTGAACCCCGGCCGCCAGCATAGAAGTCTGACACCTTACCCCTCGACCGCCAGGTCACCCTTTTACCAATTGTTATATCACGTCAAGGTCTTAATAATTTTATTCAAGATATATTTTTGAGATTTTTTACGAATTTAGAATCTCTTGAAGAATGTAGGCTTTGAGGGAATTAAGGATTCAAATATTTGCCCTCTACAAATAAAAATTTTTTCTGAATTTTTTTTGTTCAATATATACTTGCTCTACGGCACTAGGAACTAGAAATTTCATTGGTGCACTTACAAAGTATGCCTCTATCCCTATCTTGAGCTTGTTCTATCTAGTCCTCCTCATTACACCCTATCCTTATCTTGATCTAGTTCTATCCATTCCACCTCATTACACCCTATCCTTATCTTAAAGCTAGTTCTATCCATTCCACCTCATTACACCCTATCCTTATCTTAAGCTAGTTCTATCAGTCCACCTCATTACACTCTACTCCTATCGGGAGCTAGTTCTATCCAGTCCTCCTCATTACACACTATCTCTTTCATGTCCATTCTTATAATATCTTCCAAACTGCGTCTAGGTCTTTTCAGTGGTCTCTTCCCATTGGGTTTGCCAGTCATTACCCTGATACAAAGACAGTAACTGAAAAATTAATTATCATTCATTTTAATGTTCCCAAGGAAGGTTTAAAAAATGTACTAAACAATATATTTGGATATAAAGATTTAACAATATTAGAAGAAGAAAAAAAATAACCCCTTTATTATTGTCCATCTAGAGTGCAAGTTTTCACTTGGTGCTGGCTGACATTAGAATATTAATGATTATGATGTACATAGTACACTTTTGTATTAACCTGTACTTGATACTATATTGCACTAAGATATTGTGTTTCTAGAGCCTCACAGAAAGATACCTTTTTATATCTTTATCTAAAGACACTTTTTACAGGCATTTCATAACATGCGTTATTTAAAAACACGGGAGACAATGAGTGTTCTATACACAGTTGTGTGATATTCATGTTGACGTAATTTGAAAAGAATGTCGCCCTAACCTAGAAAATGCGGCGTCAAAATATTGTAAGATGATCCAAGATATGCTATATTCAACTGAGCATTTTATACAGACGTCAGCTTTTGTGTCGCCATGGTGGCGAGACTGCAGGGCAACCAACCTCTATGTCAAGTGTATTGGAACGTCAACGTATCTCAGTACCAGTATCAGTGTACTTCTAAAGCAGTTAGTGCGTTCCTTATTTCGTGGTTGGGTATTTATTGTTTACCCCTTTATTTGTTCCTGAAATGGCAACTATAAACGGATTCATCACTAGTGGTAGAAAAGAAGAGATTAGCTACCCTGGGCTTTTTTTTAATCTCCTCCCACCCTTTTCATAATGAGGGCATATAGTGCTTGTATAAAAGCAAAAGCCCAGGCAGGACAGTCTCAAAACGCCTCGACGAAATGGCCCTAAGACTTAGTAGTATTCCTTTCATCAACAAAACCAGTTTACTTATTTGCTGTCCTTAACATGCATTGGTCATCTGCTGCACAGTACCCTCTTTGTAAGGTCACTCCTACCCCTCCACCTCCTCTCCCTCCCCCAACCCTAACTCCTTAAACTTGGGTCACTCGTGATCAGACACACAATTCAAAACAAAGAAAGAACCTTTTTCAAGGACCTCGAAATTAAGAGCATATACATCTTTTGATCCCAAGTTCAGAGATCAGTTCGAATCTTGAAATCTGAGAACACAAAAGCCCTGTTAGATGACCATTGTTTGCTTTATTAGAAGTTTGAAATCTGAGTACTCAAGAGCCCAATTAGATTACCATTGTTTCCTTTATTAGAAGCTTGAAAAATGAGTATTCAAGAGCCCAATTATATGATCATTGTTTCCTTTATTAGAAGCTTGAAAAATTAGTACTCAAGAGCCCAATTATATGACCATTGTTTCCTTTATTAGAAGCTTGAAAAATTAGTACTCAAGAGCCCAATTAGATGACCATTGTTTCCTTTAAGATGACCATTGTTTCCTTTATTAATTCTATGTAAAATTGAATTATAGTTTTTTTGACAGTCATACAGTTAAACTGAAATTATTTCTTGTTTAATATGTTAGATATGAGCAGCATTGAATCAGGAACAATCATCGATGACATGGATGAATTAATTCAACAGTTCCCTTCTCCTGATAATGATACATTCCTGAATCAACCGGAAAGTACAGGTAAGGTTGGCTCTTTTCAATTCTGATCACTTAGTGACTTTTTTTTAATTTGCCTTATTACACTTTTTGGCTATCTGCTTATTTACACTGATGGGAAATAAAATATAATTTTTATGTTAACTTATGTTACTTAATAATTTCTCATGTTTTATGGAATATTGATTAATCTATTAAATGACTACTTTATTAAATGCAAACAATCGTTCAATTAGGTTAACAAAAGTACATTTCTCTTTGCACCATTGCACTCATAGTTTTCTGCAGACCAACAGCGGTAGCGGTGGCGTATTCTACTGTACTGCAGCACATTACTCGAATAATGTAACTCTTAAATTACATAAAGTTAGGGTTTTCAGGAATCTGGAACGGAATCCTATAACTAAGCAAATACTTATTGCTCTTAATTATCTGTACACTATTTGATGCAAAATTTAGGATAATAACTGTAATATATTTAATAATTTTTGAAGGTAATGCGGCCCCCTGGAATGTGAGGAGGTCTGGGCCTATTGCCCTCTTTACCACCATCCCCCACCCAAATGCGGCCCTGGGTATGCATACGTACCACACTTTGAGGCCATTAATTTACCACTCAAAAATCTATTTAGTATTTATCTTTAGTTTACCGTAGTACCATGGTAATATTTTCCATCTTAGAACTCGAGAGCAGCATTATGACACAACTCAAGTCATCGATGGTGGTGGAGTGTGGTCATAACCGCATCATTGTGAGTTTCCCGCTACCCCTCTTTCAAGAAGTTGGCTCCCCTCATCTCGCCTTCAATGACGCCTTCTGCTCCTCCCAGAAGAACCTCACACATGTTTACCTCAGCAGCCACATCACTTCTTGTGGCAGCACCAGCAACAGTGATGGGAGATTTATTATATTCACCAACGCTGTGAGTTTACAATACTGTCATTTGTACATTAATAACAATGATACCATGATTACATTTTCATGTAAAAATATCAAAATATAAAAAAAAATAATCAAATTTTCAGAATTATTGGTGTAAATGCTTAATCCATTTTGGTTAAGGATTATGAAACTAAAATACTAATAACCTCAATATATAAGCTTTTTAAGTAACGGGTAATTGAAATTAAACATCTCCTTTTTATTTTCTGATACCTTTGTTCCACTGTTTTTTTTAACTTAAGAATCTGAGCTTATTTCAATTTCAAAAAATGAAATTCTTTGTTCTTTATTTCAAAGTGTTTAAAATATACATGCTATAAATAAGTACACCTATACAATGAAATTATATGAACAAACACATTATAGCTATTATATTGAAAATAACACAGCTCACACTTTACATTGCTGCCATTGGTCAAAGAGGTAATGGCTGCCTCTTGGAGAAAATTGATCGTTATCCCCCGACCTAGTTTTCATTCTCTTTAAACTCATCAGGAAGGATAAAAGAGGAAAGGAGATTGGGTTGCTAGTTTCACACTCCCCCCTGATGAGTTCTGATAGAATGAAATCTAGGCCGGGGGATTGGGCGTTAAGATTGATTTTCTTCAAAACACAGCCATCAAAGCTCGTTTACACGGGTAAAGTTTACTGGCTTCAGGTACTTGAAGTCAAGCGAGCTTTACTTTCAGTATCAGTTCACACGGAGACGGTAATAGTGTCAAGTACTTGAAGCCCCTTTCAAAGGAACCCATCACTCAGTCATTTGCTAATGGGTAAGAAGAAGGTATTTCATGCTGAAGTGAAAATATTAGTGCAAGCAATAAGTCCCCATTTAAGTGATTATTTATTATAATCAGTTTCTTTTTAACAGTTTGTTAAAATACTCACTAAGATTGATGATTCACAGTATGTCGTATTTTGAATAAATGTCCAGGAACCTATGTATGTCATTACTACTCCACTTATTTTCATCACAACCCACAATACAATCAAAGGAACAGAACAGAACTGAACTGAAAATCACAAATTGCCTGTGTACTGGCGAGAAAACCTAACAGGACTGTACTCCCTACTGTCCAACTTGACGGAAACTAGCCAAATGAGCAGTTTAGACGAGGAAAGTACCAAAGAGAAGTGAATCACTTGACTTTTAATCATCCACTAAAGTGGACTCTTCTTCAACTTCACTTCCCACTGTCCGTACATTGGAAAGTGAACTTGAACACATCGTTTACATAGGGGCATTACCGGGAAAGTCGCTTGACTTCAAGTACAAGTAAACTTGACCCATGTAAATGAGCCATTACCTCTGTCCAATGGCAGCAATGTAAAGTGTGAACCGAGTTCTTCTTTTCATTGTAAAAGCCATATTGGGTTCATTCCTTTTATATATTTATATTTTATGTCCACCTTTCCTGTACCTTCTTACAAATATAATACTCGTAAGGAGGGAGTGTGAACCGTGAAACACAACTTTGTAAAAGAGTTATCCAAAAAACACAAAAGGCATAAAAATGAAATTGGCTGACAATGAAATGTGAAGTTGATTGGTGTAGCTACCACCATGAGATATGAGTACTTAATATTTTTCTTTTTCTCTGATAACATTATTTTTAGGTCCATGTAGTATTTGGCTCAGCCGATATAGCTGATAAAGACTTGGAGTCTTCTGGATCACTTCCTGATTCCTCTGGCCTGAACAGCATCTTCACGGTGGTTTGCAAACACTTGCCTTTCTTCCCAAACATGAGAATAGATGATAATGTTTTGGTAAGCTTGTTATTTCTGCTAACTACTACAGAATAATTTGAAATGTTGGCTGTTTTATTGGTGCTAGGGGTTTAATAATACCTGTGGTAGCAAAAGTTTGTGAGGATCATGTTAGCTGTCACGAGGAGAAACAAGATTAGGAATGAAGTTATCCGGGGAAGAGTGGGGGTACAGAGAGTACATGAGATAGTAGAGGAAGCAAGACTGAGATGGTATGGACATGTAATGAGGATGTTGGAGTACATGAGATAGTAGAGGAAGCAAGACTGAGATGGTATGGACATGTAATGAGGATGTTGGAGTACATGAGATAGTAGAGGAAGCAAAACTGGGATGGTATGGACATGTAATGAGGATGGGAGAAGAGAGGATGCTGAAGAAAATGTCGGAAAAATACTGCAGAGGAGGCTAAGAAAGAAACAGGAGGAGCAGATAAAAGAAAGTGTTCAAGTGAGAGGAGAAGAATGGAAAAAATTAAAGGAGGAAGAGTGGTAGAAGAATAGAGGAAGATGGAGGCATTTAAGATTTATTATTATTTATGTTAGGCTTTATTTATTTTACAAAATTTTTCTCTTTTGTTTTTTCTCATTCAAACTCTCGTGTTCTTACATAGTCATTTAGTTCAGAAAGTGCACATTAAGGTAGATTGGCACTTGTTATTTGGCGTGGAAATGTAGATCCATGGGAACAAACAGTTAGCTTCAAGAATTTTTATTGTTTCGCAATTTTCTTTTCGGAAACGGTTTGTTCAAGAATAAAAGCATGTTGATTAAGTAATACTTTTTATGTACACACATCCTCTATAATTTTAACACCGATAAAATATTGACAAAATTGAAATTTTTTAGTAGAAAACTGCCTGCTTCTAGATAAAGTTCTTTATCATTTATGGCCTTCCGTTCACCCCTCTTGTGGATGTTTTTCTTTACAGCATCCATCCATCTTCTTCTCGGTCTTCTCCCGACTTTATTATATAATATTATTTAAACCTTATTTATAAATCCACAAACAAATGAACTTTATCTTTTTTTTTAAATCAAGAAATGGGTGGAATGATATGTTTAGGTTAATACTTAAATAACTGAGGTAACATTTCTTGAAAAGGAAATTTAGTCTAAATAGAGTCATTTTGAGCAGTATTCTGTGCACAGGCAACTTGGAAACATTGTAAGATAAGCAACACCGATTAGAATGAAGTAAAGGGTGGGGAGAAGTAAGAGCTAAGTTATGGATTAGATCAACACTTCTCAAAGTGTTCTCCTTGGACCGCTGGGATTCATCGAAATGTTATATCTTCTGTGGTCTGTGGGCTGGATTTTCTAAACACAATTCAACTAAAACAGATTATTGCAACATTTAATTGTAATATTAAAGAGATTTGCAATATTTTGTTTAACAATGCCACCCACTACTCTCACAAAAAAAAAATTGTTTTGGGAGAAAAAAACACACATGATGTTATTTGTAAAAAATAAAGGTTTTATTTATTTATCAAGTTATCTATGATCACCTTAGATAAGTCAGTACCATGTCTGCCTACTGAGCTAAGGGGTCCCATGTTCGATTCCCGGCATGGTCAAAAAATTTATTGTTGGTGAAATGTGGGTTTACCTTTTCTTAGTGATGTATTGTTGGCCGGGGACTGGCTGCTGTGCCTGTCCTAATCTTAAGTTAGATTATAAGGTATATGAAGCTACAAAAGGTCTAGAGCAAGCTGGTGGTGAAAAATATATGGCTTGAATAAAAAACTTACCCAAGCCATAGGTGGAAAACAATAATGGATGGGAAGTTATTTATGATTAAAATTAAATTGTTTAGTAAAATATATATTTTTAAATTTTCTTAAATCTTTTAGGGCTGTAAAAGGTTCTATAGGTTAAAAAGTTTGAGAACAGCCGGATTATATAATTTTAGGAAACTAAATTGCCAGCACAACAGCACTTTAAATTACTAGAAATTAAACTGTAACGGTTTTTGACCATCATAACTAAACTGTTGTCAGGATTCTGTGGACATGTTGAACACGGAGACCTCCAGTCAGGGCACATCACTTTATCATCTGGACATCTTCAGGGACAAACAGTTGAAAGAGATTGTGGACTTCTCCGCATCCAGCTCTGCGTCTAGGGAGGCTCAATATGACGAGATCCTCTACGTCAAGGGGTGGATTGATGGAGGTCAGAGACGCGCACATGCACCTCAACTAAAACTTTGCTTTGAATTGTATTCATTTTTAGGGGTGTGCAAAAATAAATCTTTAACTCATCAAGACAATTTCGAATGGCTATTAAAACCTTACATTCAAACCTAAATTTTGTAGTACCTGCACACCCCTAATTTTGTTTCTTACGCATCATCTTTACTCTGTGTCTTACTACCTGTTCAAGCTATACGCATATGTACTAATTACACTGACAAGCTAGCGGTGAGTGAGGTCTAATTGCATGGAGGGAAAATGAAAAGCTATTTTTGAAAAACTAGGTACAGTACACCTGACTGGGATTTGAACCCCAGACCTCTCTGTCATCGGCAGTCTAATCTAACACGAGAGTGGTGCTTTAGACGATGTGTTCACCGAAACAGATAGGAAAATATTATTTACTGACTTTTTTGTAGGGAAAATTAGGGGCCTGTGAGCTTGGGTTTTTTCTTTAAGGTTGAGTATTTCAAAAAGCTCCCTTAAAATGGTTTCAACACTCGTGTCCTTAAGACATTAAAATCACACAAACAATTACTAAAAAAAAGTTAACAAAATTGATCTTTCAATGAGACATTATTCCTCCAAAATAAGCCTTTGTAGCTTCAACTACTCTATAATAAAACTTAAGAATCACAAGCAGTTTTAAATTTTTCATATCTCGTTTGGTTCTTAATGTAATAATCAAGCATGATCACTTCTTCTTTTACAATTCCATTTCTCTATGTGCACTTGCGCATGCGCCTTATATTGTCTCTCACTAGAATTATCTTTCTATGAAATTTATGTCAATTTAAATTTTAATGTATTATGTATAACAGGTTGAAAATGGTTCTCTAGAAAAGAAAATTGGTTCTAACCATTTGTAGATAAACCATAAATGCAATAAAAAAACTCATTCTCGTTGGTAAAATTAAATATAAAGAATGAATAAAAGCTTCCCCCACTACCCCTTTAAATAAAGGTGGCTCTACTTGAGTTTAATTTATTTTCACAGCTTGTCTTATATATTTGAAAATAGAATACATTGTCAAGTTATGGTTGTAATGGCAGTGGTTCCTGTGGAAGTGGTGACCGAGAACTGCTGGGTCTCAAACTCGTCCAACCCGTCTTCCCGTTTGAGAGTGGTACTCCTAAAAAACGCGTGCCCCATGGACCTCTCTGTGGAAATCCAACCGACAGACAGCCCCACACTCGGGCGTTTCAGCTTTCAGGTCAGCTTATTACTCTCCTATACTTGGAGGTAGGCTTGCGTAAAAAAAAAGAACAAATATAGTAAACATGTTGACAAAACTATTGAGGAGGCTTTATTACCATCCCAGCAGAACCATATTTGTGATGAATATTTTCACCATTTTGTTTAGGATAATATTTGTAGTTGAGCTGGGTCGAATATACTATCTTACTAATCCGAATATCTAATTTATCTTTGAGTCCTAAATACCAAATTTGAATTTGAATCTTGGAATAATTTTGAACCTAAGGGTAAATATAGATCCAGTAGAACACAAAAATACTCAAATAGTAACTAAATATTAACATTATTTCTTATAATCCATTCATTATGGCATTCATACATTCGGTTAAGTGTTAAATTGCTGGTCTGGGGTTTGGTTGTGAAGTTCATCTCATAATAAATAATTGGCTCTGAACCACCAATTATCAGTAATAGAGCGCTAAAACAAATTTCACTTGAAAATTTGAAGAAAAAAAAATCAAATATTTAAGGATTTGAGTCTTGAATTCTAAATGGTCTCGAATCTTTAAATCATTAAAGATTCAAGAGCCCATCCCTAATTTGTAGTTAATATGTGTTAGGGATGCAATTTAAATATTTGTGTTTGTGGGTTGGGAGAAGGGTTGGGGTGGGTTGTAGCCTGCATTAACATCCAGAGAGCAAGGGTTAGGGGGCCCTAATTCAAATATTTTTGAGCATTGATTACCTCTAGAAGCTATAATTATTGAATGTATGGACATTTTTATGTCATGGCTCCTTCGATAAAAAGTAGATAAGGACTCTTAAAAAAAGGTCTCGAGTCTTGGTTTGTACAAAACTGTCAAAAGTTTGTTACAAGCAATAAGAAATATAATACTTAAGTACAGTGGGGCTGCCGCAAAATTTATGCAGATTCCAAGAGAAAATAAAGGTGTTGGCGGGGGTGGGTGTTATGACCAGTTAAACATTGAGAGCAACAAAAATATCAGATGATCAGAAATAGTCTCTGTATCAACCACCAAATGTATTTATTTCTTAGGAGTGAAAATATTATTCTTTGGTTATTAACATTAACCCTTCACCCCTCTTTCAGTATCAGCGTTTCTTCATAAGATTATTGTTTAAAAGTATTAATGATCAAGTTAACAAATACCAATTAAAAAAAACCTTCCAATAAAGCTTCTAGGTGTATATAATGGTAAAAAAAATTGCTGTTGGGGGTACCTCACCCCTACCCCTACTTCGCAACCCTTCGTATGCTACTGCTTAGCTACCAGAGGTATGGTGTCTAGTTTTTTCAGGTTTAGGGGATTGTGGCATCTCGGAAAGTCAAAGAAGCTCATTAATGAGGGCTTTAAGGGAATCCTTTCAATGCAAAAGCTTGCCAAAGAAGATTTTTCTAAATCTCTGGGATAGGGGCATGCGAGTAGTGATTTTTCATCCCAAGTGTAGTTTGAATGGAAACATCACCTTGTTGTTTGTTTTTTAGCTAGAATAATATAGATCAATATTTATACTAGAACTATTTCAAATTGAATTTTTGTAATCGATCTACCTTAAGTACACACATACATTCATAGAAAGAAATTTTGCAGAAAAACACACACATTGGGATTTTTAAATAAATTAAAATTGAATCTAATTAACTAAACTCATAATTTTCAGAAGAAAAAAAACCCTCCGAGTAGTCATATAACATAGATCTTTCGGTGTTAAAACAATTAGAGATCTATATTGGATAGATGCCACCATCACAGAACTGGATCTGGAACAAAAGAATAATAAATCCAAGCTAATGTTTGTGTAATCTAACTAATGACTAAACACAGTTCTCTTGCGCTATAATTCTCTACATTTTGTTCTGCATCCAGGACCTATGTTATTAGTTTTTCTCCGTTCCAGGTGAACAAGGTGTACCGTAGTTTGGGACAATTCTACGTTCACTGCAGGCTCGGTGTATGCACTAAAGAATCTGAACACGCCAAAGGGAACTTGATTGTGGTGAGTACAGAAAATTGTTTTTTATTGTATTAACCTTGGCTTATATTAGAGACCTTTAACTTTTTGATAGCTAAAATATCAGCCAAAGAAATCTAAAACACATTTGTGAATGCCTTATTCTCATCATCATCATCATCATCATCGTTCGACATTTCAGCCTCTGCGGGTCATCTGGACACATCCTCTTCCAGTCTTGTCGATCTTTCCAAACTTCTTCCTCAGCCACATGTCTCCATTCCTCTCCTTTAGCTTCCATGTTCTTCTGCGCTTGGTCTGTCCATATCGTCCTTGGTCTTCCAATAGGTCTTCTACTCCATCTTCCTTTATCCTTCCACCATTCTTCCTACTTTAATTTCTTTCGTTCTTCTCCTCAAACTTAAATATTTTCTGTTATCTGCACTTACCATCTCTTTCTCGACCTTTCCTGTGGTCTTTTCCCTACATATTTTATTTCCAACATTTTCTTTGGCATCCTAACTTCACTCCTAATATTGTTTCTCCTCGTGACAGCTAACATGTTCCTCACAAACTTTATTCCCATGGCCTCCACTTTTTTAGTCTCTCTTACATTCACTGTCCAAGTTTCTGCTCCGTATGTGACAATGGGTATAGAAGAGTGGGTGTTTATATGTGTTACCAGAAAAGGGGGAGTTTATCAGGAGGTAAACAAGAGACCTCATAGGGCAAACTACTCATTTTAATACTTTTCTTCTAAGTATTTCAAACATTGGTGTCTTAAGTATGATAGTGCTCACGTGCCTTAAGTTAAGATGCAACCCGCTTCACAAAATAGCTTTGAATTCACCAAGTATGCGATACTATTTAACTGTGCCTAGTTTTTCCAAAATAGCTTTCCACTTTCCCTCCATGCAATTAGACCTCGCTCGCTTTATAAAGGAAATACAGATTATGTGACTGCCTTATTGTGACTTCACACCAGTGATTGCTATTACCAAGAAGTGTATTGTTGGGTTTTTTTTCACTTTGTCTTAGTAACCATTCGGGCTATACACATACACTAATCACGCTAGTGGAATAATGATGAGAAAGGTAGAACTTTAGAGGAAATATACCTGCAATACCTGGGAGTGTGTGGAAAAAAACCTTGTTACGCCTAACCAGGGTTAAAACCCTGATCCACGGTCACCGGCAATCCAGTTTATCAAAAGAGTGGTGACCTTGTGGCCGTTGATGCGAGTTAAGATGTATGTTAAGTACCTCCTTAAACATAAATCAAACATGTAGGGGTGTTATGGTTGTTGCATACAGTGTGTGGACCCAGTTGAATACTGCTCGCACCAGAGTCTGAGGCCGTACTTGGACAAGGCTGTGTCCACAGCCCAACAACTGGTCACGGTGGGGCCTCTCACTCCTGTGGCCAAAAGGGTCAAACCACTCACGTCCTATGGTGAGTGTCTTGTCACAAAGAAAATGGCCATTCAACATATAATTTGCACCATTATTAGTTGCTAATGATTTTTATTAAAGTTTATATTTGAGTTTTTTTTTTGTCAGCACCACATCCTACTACCGGTTTGGCTTAAAGGCTTTTGTACCAAATATGCTAATGGTTTTAAAGATTCGGGAGGCCATATTTAGTGTACCCACATTTAATAATAATAATAATAATAATATATCTTTTTTTTAGCTCAGCATCTTACTACCCGTTTGAGTCATATGTTTATTTATTAATTATGCTAAAAGTTTTAGGGATTAGGAAGATTATATTTAAATAAATTGTACCTATGTTCGCTTGGAAGAGAGTGGAAAATGATTTTGAGGAAAACCACCCTCACTCCGCCCGGCCGAGATTCGAATCTCAATTTCCCTGTCATCAGCAGACTAGTCTACTGTGCGAGAGTAGCGTGTTAGACCTTGCGGCCACCAAAGCAGGTCTGAGGAATTCTTTATATATAGACCATTCATTGTAGAAGTGGGATGCTGGAGTAGGATTGTTTACATTTACACAGATAAGTCATGCATATTTTGTGTTTTAGGTGTGTTGATGACGTCGGAAATGTTAAACGAAGGTCAAACAAGGGTGATTCATGTTGGTATTTCTACAGAAGTGACTGTGTGCATTGCTCTCACCTCATTTACTATCGGTGTCTGCCTCACTGCTGCTCTCTGGTGCATTCACGCCAAAACAGGTGGGTGGACCCATAATCAAATATAATGAATTATATCATATT
This sequence comes from Timema shepardi, assembly GCA_902151425.1. Lineage (NCBI taxonomy): Eukaryota > Metazoa > Arthropoda > Insecta > Phasmatodea > Timematidae > Timema > Timema shepardi. The sequence goes on along the minus strand of CABFVX010010628.1, from coordinate 847 downwards.
TGCTGCTCATTTAAAAAACCAATAAGGCTCATTAAAATAAATAATTGTAACTCATTTTAATTTCTTTTTAGTATAGTTTTCTCTATGAATCTTTATCATGGAAATCATTAAGAGACAACCCATTGGGTGGGGGGTGGTATTCTCGTTGGTTTAGCCAAGTAGTGAACACACACTGAGTACCAGAATGCAGAACGATTTTGAAGTAAATAAGCTGTTCTGGAAGTGGGTAAAGAGAATCAAACAAAAAATGCAATTTATGTATAAAAACGGCTATGTACATAGTCAGTAATGAATGGATGTCTAAAGATTACGGTTTGAAAGGGAATCCAATAAGTCCATGTGAAAGAAGCGTGTTAAGTTAGTTTGGGCATGTTGAGAGGATGAGTATGGATTGAGTTACGAAGCAAATACATGAAGGTAGAGTGTGTGGATCAAAAGGAAGGGGTAGGCTATCTAAGATGTGGCTAAATGTTATAGAAGAATTTGTGGAAAAGAGAAACATTAAGAGTTTTAAGAATAAAAGAGCATGTATGACTTGGTGTATGGTTGTTATTGAAGTGAAAGGTGAATGCAAGGATAGGGAAGTGTGGAGAAAGTTAGTGAGGGTGGATTAATTACGAAGTTGTTTTTTTATCTATATGCACAGTTTCTTGCCTACCCTGTGAGGGAACGGTGGGATTAGATAAGTATGCATTAAATCTATGTTATAGTCACCACTAGTTGTACTGTCATGTAATATCTCACTAGGCAGTTGCTTCACATGTTAATCACTGTAAATAATAGATTTAAATTTCTAACATATAATTTTACTAACAAAAAACATAAATAAACAAATAACGTGAAAGTA
>CABFVX010010627.1:0-13397 GCA_902151425.1 Timema shepardi | reverse complement strand
ATTTTTATTTTGATGACCTTGACCAGATCGAAATTTTTTGTGATTTTGACCTGAATTAAAATTTTTATGGTGATGTTTATTAAATTGTTTAACAAAAATGCATCCTCATGCTTATCTTTGAGGTCATCCTTGTGTCTATCATTTGATTCTTCCATAATCTTGATTTTCAATTCACTAGGAGTAATAGTGCATGGCCGCTTAATGTGGTTTATCAGCTGGGCATTTCATGTCTGAACCACAAGCACAACGTATGACATACAAATCACTATTAAATTTAATGTTTTTAAATAATAACTGTTGTCTTTATCCTCGGTTCATGTCACTTTAAGAATTTTGTCTTTATTTCTCAAGCAGTAATGATTTCAGGAATCCTCCGTTTATTAAACTGTTCACTGCTACTGCAACAGAAAAAAAGAAAACCACAAAGATTAACTGCGAGGGAATTTACCAGTGGGCAAGCTGCACCACTATAGTAAGATATAAAAGATTATAAAATTATTATTCAGGCCTTTATAATTAAACCTCTGTCAATGCAGAATTATTTCATCTCTTAATGGCTCTATTCTCCATAATATATATTTATGCTCCCATATTTCAATTTTAAAGTTAATATCATATTTAACTTAGAATTAACAAAATATATTTTAAATAAACGAATAGTCCAAGACACAGTAAGCCACTTATTAACTATTTAGCAAAAAAAATTAGAAATTATTTTTAAGAATGACTTTGAACAAAGCGTGAGATGAACGCCTATATTTGAGTTACGTTAATATGTGTGTACAATTTTACATATGTTAAATAAATAAAGATAGATTACTTTTTAGTCTCATTGGTCATGAGATGAAATTTTTAGGTTAATATATAATGTTACTTTTTACCTTCTCGCACCTCTCTGGCCGAGAAAAAATAGTAATTGTCTAAACTTTCAATTTTTATCGTATCTCCACACCTCTTTGAGATACGAAATACTTATTTAAAAAAAATGTAGGCATATTAAATATAAATATCTTTTGTTGAAATATATTTGATAAAACTAATAGTTTCCAAAATAATATAAGTATATTTATATACTGTATATATATATATATATATATATATATATTTTACGGAGATATTTTAATTTGGAAATTGCTGTAATTCTCAGTGGGTGTGATGTTCCTATTTTCTCTAACGGTGTATATTATTTCGTTTATGGGCTTTGGTAGAATTTGCAAACAATGTATATTAATTTCTTTCAAATATCTTACGAGTTTTAAGTAAATTAAATTTCTCTTTTTTATTTACAGTAGCGATAAAGTATATGCTGTACCCCCTCCCCACTTTTTTTAAAGAACAAATTAGCCCTTTTGTACAAAAAATCTATAAATTTGTTTGTGGCTAAAACTTAGAAAAAAATATGATCATGCTAGAAAATTATGAAGCTTAGCTCCGTCGGTAGTGCGTCCATTTACGGAGATAAGGGTCCCGGGCTCAATCCCTGACATGGTCGAGAAATTTATCATTATTGGAATGTGGGTTTACCCTTTTACAGTGATGAATTGACAGCTGGAGGATAGATTTTGTGTCTGTCCTAGATTTAAGATCAGAGCAATTAGAACAAAGGCGTATAACCTGAACCGGTAGTAATACACGTGGTGTTAAAAAAAAAAAGAATAGCACCGACAACCTACAATGGCATCACTTAACATAATTTGCAAGCCACTACTGTATTAGCTAGGTTCAGGTTACAGACGTGTATCGATGGACAATAACAATATTTGCAATGAATGCAATATTCCACCTCCTCCTTTACCCGCCCCCACAATCATAACACACAAATATGCATACATTTTCAATCGAGACGACTGAATTGTATTTATTCTGAATGGTCTCCATTCAGACATTTTCTTAAACACGCATTACAAATAAAAAGTCTGAATTGTATCCATTTTCATAATGTCCACAACATCCTGAAATATATACATTCTGAATGGTCTCCATCCAGACATTTTCTTAAACGAGCACCACAAATAAAAAGTCTTAATTATATCCAATAGAAATATTTGCATTATACCCACACAATCCTGAATTGTATCCATCCTGATTTGTATCCATTTAATTGCGGTACCACTTGTCTGATAGATGGCAGCAGAAGAAACTCGCCTTAATTCATTCCATGTTTACTAGAGAGCAGCACTTACCCATAACTCATTCCGTGTTTACTAGAGAGCAGCACTATCCCTATATTAATATAAAAAATATAATCTTTTTACTTATTGTCTTATTACTTTAAAATCTAAACACGGATTTTAGGACTTATTTTTATAAACATTACAGAATATATCTGTGTATAAGGTGCTTTTTCTATAGACATATATATGTAGGGTTAAATATATAACCCTAGTATAATCTTGTTGGCAATCCTGTACTTAAATACTATTATTATGACAATTGATAGCAGTAGCTACTTTAACGACACCATATTATTTGCACACAGGAACTATCACTCTAAGCAAAGATTAAAGAAACTTAAATCTAAAACAGGGCATGGCAATAAAGCAACATTATTTTTGTAATTGTATGCTTTTAATCTTTATAGATTTGTTTTAAAGTGTCATATCCTATTATCTACAGATAGTTTCATTAGTTTATAATGTAGGTCTATCTGGGTTGGTGTTGAAGTTGAAGTTATAGGTTATCATACTCAGCTTGAACACGGGCCTACATTTTATGTGCTAGTTTTGCTACAACATAAACATTTTGATTAATTATTCATAAACATAACCAAAAATAGTATATTAATGGCTTACGTATTTTTCTCAAGGGATTAATGTGTATATCTCCCCCTCCACCCCGACACAAACTCTATATCCGTAGGTCTGTAGTCTGTACTCAGTGTCCATGTTTCATAAGAAATTCTACTAGCGATTACAGAGTCAATATCCGTAATCCCATGACCGTTTCAACCAATGAGAGAGTAAGAGACTTCGTCCAATAAGAAAATTCGAAAAAAAATCGTCTACAACAAGGAGCGAGCGTCAGTAGCCAGCTGATCATAATAAAATAATTAAAGAAACCAAAAACAACATTTTCTAGAAAACTTTCAGTATGTTACTAAAATGTAGGTTAAGTAAAATCACAATACATATATTTATAACTCGATTTTAACTATCAAACTTAAAATAAATTAGTGTTTGCAATAGCCTGAAAATGCAAAACAAATGTACTAGTATTTTGGATTAAAACAAAATAAGCACTTTTAATATTTTTGATAATAAGGGTGTTGAACCTACAAAAGCAAAACCAATATTTCTGAGAACTTGTTATTTCTCAGAAAAAAAAATCCTAGAATCCGCACTTCCCAAGGTGTTTAGATTTTTAGAAAAATGCTTCCATAGCGACGAATCCTCTCACTGCCATACGTTATTTTATTCCAATGCGCTTGCACATATTTACTCGGCGGTTATTGGTAATCCGTACAAACTATTCCGTAGAAAATTTAAGTTGGTCAACTTCTACGGAGTAAGGACTTACAAATAAGGACTCTGTGGCCAGAGCAATCTGATATTGTGGCATCGATTTCTTAAGGACCACGGACCTACGGATACGGAGTCTGTGTTGGGGCCTTAACACTGCTATGTAAGGTTGCTGGGTTTTTTTTAAATATTAACTCAAAAGTAACAGTAAACGTTCTCAACCCATAAGTTAATTTCGATACCAGTAATGTAAATCTTAAACCTTAAAAATTTACTAGGAAGTCTTACCTGATAGGTAAACTTAAAGTAGCCAAAGAATCTTCAGCCTCTTGGACCCATCCATTCGACCAGAAACAATAAAATTACTTTCACTGCATCTACGAGCAACCAATAATGACATGTCTTATCTTCACAGCCAGGAACACAATATTTGTTGGCACCCAACATTAAATTATTATTATTAGCACCGCGTCTTTTTACCCGTTCGGGTTGTACGCAAACATTAAATTAAATGTTCAATTTACCACCTTTAAACACAGATTGTTAAAATAGTATAACCCTAAGTCTTCATTTCTCAGAGCATAAATTAGCAGATTGAAATGTTGTTTAACGAAGCCAGTCAATTTGAATAAAGAAACTCCAATGATTTGTAAAGTACACTTTTATTATTCTTTTAAAATAAACACCTATAAGTATTTCTCTTTTTTATGTATATTAACATAGTGATAGTGCTGCTCTATATCTCTAGTAAACACAGAATGGGTTAAGGATAAGTGCTGCTCTCTAGTAAACAGAAAGTTTCTGCTACTGCCATCTATCAGACAAGTAGTGCCGCAATTAAATGGATACATATCAGGATTTTGTGGGTATAATGCAAATATTTCTAGTGGATACAATTAAGACTTTTTATTTGTTGTGCTCGTTTAAGAGACTGTCTGAATGGAGACCATTCAGAATGGATACAATTCAGGATTTTGTGGACATGATGAAAATGGATATAAATCAGACTTTTTATTTGTAATGCTTGTTTAAGAAATGGAGACCATTCAGAATGGATACAATTGCGAATTTTGTGGATATAATGCAAGTTATTACAGTGGATACAAATCAGGATTTTTGTTAAAGTCGTTTATTTGATAACTTTCTGAATGGAGACCATTCAGGATTTTGTGGGTATTATGATAATGGATACAAATCAGACGTTTTATTTGTGGTGCTTGTTTAAGAAATGTCTGAATGGATACAATTCAGCTACCCTTTTCAATCATTTATGTTTATGTCCTTTCTTATCAATTTTTTTTCTAACGTATTTTTTCCTCTTTGTTCAGAAGTAACGAGTTAGTTTTATAACAACTACCAAAACATAGTTTGTAGGTCACAAGTTCAATTCCCGTGCCTATATATAATTTTTTTAATTTAAATAATATGTAGATGAGGCTATAGCCGTAATTAACAAATACTTACATTCGAAATCATGTAGAGATAATGCTTTAAATATAACATCCGCCCGGCTGCTCCCCAATTTCCCTCCACTCTATGAGTTCGGGATATATGTATATAGCACACTTAGTGCAATTAATATTTATATTTTTATTAATAACACTAGTGTGTGTTAATAATGAACAATATCAAAAACAGAGGAAATGTGCCCATATTTTTGTGGATGGACAAAGGGAAACCATTTATAAAGATGCGCCCTTTGTTTACCCATTCAGGATTTGGACTCTGACCACCATTCATCGTTAAAATAAAATAAATGAGCTTAGTGTTTAAATCGAGTTAAGGTTATCTTTAAATATTAACAGATGGTTTAGTTTGGCCCCCTGACTTACAGTTTTCATTCATAATAGCCTGAGAGGACTATCTACCTGCTAACCCACACCCTCCCCTACCCTCCTTACCCACCCCCAAAATTTCATCCCAAGAATTTACAGTCACGCCACCTATAAGTTAGATTTTCTGGTTCTCAGCAGAACGGACCGTTAGCATCCACTTTCACCTTACCCTCAGCTTAACAAACGCTATCTTACAGATTTTTCTCAACATTATCTCTGTTCAAACGCCATTAAGTATTCTTGATTGCTGTCACTCAGAGCTACGCCCCGAAGGTTTTTAAGTCTTTCAATAATCTTTACCTGGAAGGTTACTATCAGACCAATCGGGGCAGGACACATTGTTCAGTCCAAGTTGTTAATGTAGTGATGTGATTAATTGTGAATTTATTTTAAACGGTGTAAAAAATTGTAGAAATCATCCTGGTTATAAAAAAAAGAATTTTTTAAATTAATAAACAACCAGACGTTCAAAAGAAAGGAAATCTACTTTACATCATTTAAGTTATTTCTACGGCAAAATAAAATATTTTATTCATTAGTACTATCAGCATAAGTTTATTCATTAATATCGGGGAGTAAATATATCGGGAGATGCTTAGAGAAGATGGTTTGCTTAGAGATAGCGAAACATATATTGGTTAAACTCCTATAAATCGGTGATGACGAGGACAAAAAGTACGAGTATTCTGTTTTCTTATGATTAGGGGATGGGGTTTGGACCCCAATGGTTGTATATAGGTGGCTTACCCAAAATTGTTTTCAACTCTCCCTTCACACCAATGCTGTATACACTTTCTTTAGACTTTACCATTTTCATCCTTGTCTCATTAATGTAACGGGTGGCAACATGCAGAGACAAGAGAATTTTTTTTTTAGGAAAAGCAGGGAATCATCAGGGAATTTAATTAAAATGAAAAAAACATGGAATTTAAATACTTCACTCAAAAATCCTTCTAAAGCTTTAAACGTTTATTTTAAAAATTGGTAATAAATGTGGTAATCAATGTAATAATCGTTAAAATCATAACTTACCGAGGAAGACCTGAAGAAAGTTGTAGCAGGAAAAATCTGGTTTAAAAAACCTGCAAAAGTCATGAAATTTTATAAGTAGGCTAGTGATGTGTAGATACACTGTGTAAATATGTGTCCAATTTGAATGAGTTGTAAGATGTGAAGTTTGTAAATAATCTACTCCCACTGCAGTACCAAGGTAGATCCCGACCTCCCGGGTTACATTTGGGAGTGTAAGTGAACCCATTCAACAACCCTGCCGGCAATTATAAGATATAAAATACAGGCTTAGTTAAGTCCAATCTATGCATTCTAATTACATCTCTTGATATTAGATATTCTTATTGTGAAGTATTAAAAATACACAATTTATATTTTTTTAAATAAAACGTGTATTAATGAATATATTAAATTAATAAAAATATATAACATAGGTCTTATTCTTTATAGGCTATATAAAAATTGTGAATTCATCTAGTGTGGATCGATTTGGTTTTAACCATTTACTTATTATATCTCACATCTAGCAACTTGTTCAAGTTACCTGCATTTTTACAAGAATTGAGTATACTAGCTGTAAACAAGGGAGGTGTATTTCAGTGGTAGGAAATTTGCATTTGCATAGAGAGAGAGTGAGATACAATTTCAGATAGCCACACTTAGTATATACAGTCGGGATTTGAGCCCTAACCTTATTATCGATGGTTCAGAGAAGATTAAACTGATACCTTTGTTAGAATGATCATTGTTGTGGTAAATTGAATGTTTATGTTCGTAGTGTGAGAACTTTTTAACTTCCTTAACCATTGTTAGAATAAAAAGAGGGGGATTATTTATATATATATTAGCACCTCGTTTTACTACCTGTTCAGTATATACACATATGTAGTCATTACGCTAGTGAATTAGAACGGTTGCATTTAGAGGAGTGTACCCACATCTGCGATACTTATAAAGGTATATCACTACTATAAATATGCTATAAAATTTTATCTAACATAATTCTAATGAGATTAACGCCATATACAGAGAAAATATTTGGCAATCAATGTGGATCTCAACGAAATAAATCAATAACGGATTAGATTTTTACTATTCAGCAAATATTAGAAAAAATGTGCGGACACAACATGATGGTTCATCAATTATACAAAGATTTTAAAAAATACATAAGATTCAGTTGAAAGAAAGAAATTATATGAAACTTTGGTTAAGTTTGGGATACTCATAAAACTTGTCAAGCCAAATGAGGTATGTTTGATTGATACGCGCGGCAGGTTACGTGTTGGATATTATTTATCAGATACTTTCGAGATACATAATGGGTTGAAACAAGGATATGCAATTTCCCAATTACTTTTTAATGTAGGTAACCTTAGAGTATGCTATTAGGGTAATGCAAGAGAGTAGGTAAGGGTTGACCCTAAACGGTACAATGCAGTTGTTTAGTATACAAAGATGATTTGACTTTGTTGGGAAATAGTAAGGAGCATGTTGCAAGTAATGCAGAGATTTTAATAGAAGTGTAATAGCTAAGTGTTACAATGTAGTAATAAGTTGAATAAATTATGTTTAAAAGAATACGCCGACTCGAGTCGGATCAGTAATAGGATTTCTAAACATCAAGGTGTGTCACAACCACATTGTTCAAGTGTTCGATTGCAAAACCTTAGTTGGCACATGTCTCTAAAACTAAGGTAAAACGTTTTATTAAATAGAGGTTGAGAAGGAGGGGCTTTTGGTTCTTCTCTGGTCAGTCGTGTGACGCGTTTGTGTTGAACCATGGGCACAGAGAAGGAAAGAACAGAGCCACAACCCTTAGGTTAAAAATGTTGCACTCCTTTTCGAGGCTTTACTCCTTCAACGTTGGGATCGCTAGGTGCGATCCCCAGTGACTACAGCGCAATCAAGTGAGCATTTTTTAAACTACTCATTTTAAACTCAAATGTACTAGAAGGCAGATACAAAATATGAGCTCCTGTCTGCTGGCGGTCACCGGGAAAGCTTCAGGTAGCGCCCTCCTCCGTTTCTTACCCCCCAACCCCTCGTCGTAAGCACACTAATCCTGCCACACAAATAAGTTTACTCTCACTGCACATTACAAAGAAAACTTGAAACATAATGAAACTTTTTTAAAAAACTGGCTGTCAACTGAAATTATTTATTAAGTAGCACTGAGAAGAATTGCAGACGTTTAGAAATACCAATTTATTCTAGAAGTGATTATATAATTTTTAATATTATTTTCATCAAAATGAGGGTAAAAGTTCTGACAAGTTAAATAGTTTAAATTTTAATCATAAAGTGTGTTTTAAATGTGTGATATCTTATATAGAACCGTAAAAAACAACCCCACAAATTGTGACCCTATCAAGACATGATTATTTGATAGAGGAATGCTATAGATACCATAGCGTGTGGCCACCAATGCAGTTCTATAATATCTATTTGATGCTATGTATTTAAAATCATTAATGATTACTTGAAATAATTTAAAAACCTTGTAATTTCCTGGTGTAAATTAAAATTCCCACACTTAAGTGATTAAAGTTATTGGGATGGTTTTAATATAGTTTTAAGGGTCTCTGTTATTTAAAATTAAGTAGTAAACACTAAAGTTAAACTATTGTATTTTGTGTGAGTACATGGATGCAGACCGGATAGAATATAAATATATTGCCAACAAACGGGCCGGTTAACTATGTCTCGGTCTTTGTCTGTGTATGTTTGTTTGTGAATCTTGCCTTATCATTCGACCTTGAAAGGGAGTTCTCTCTGATAATAAAAATTAAATCAATTCGAAACTTTAATTAATCATATAGGGCTCATACGTATGGATAAAATTATGTACAGTTTATTGAAGCAATTATTTCAACATATTATATACGAGTACCCTACACTTTACTTATCTTAAAAGTTAGCGAGCTTTCTTTTATGAATTACTAGCAATCCTGCACAGCATTTTCCGTGACCCCTTGTGGCATAAGAATTATATAGACATTCCACATTCATCTTTACGTAAATAGACACTGTTTACTTTCTCTCGACACCTTGAAAAGAAAAGTACTTTGCTCGTAAGAAAGATCCAAATGTTGATAATTGTCACACCCCCACACCTCCCCCAAACCGAAAAGGTGTTGGTTAGTGATGCCGTCTGCCTGTGTGTTTACATCCAGAACTAAAGCCGACATCAATTTACTGATCAGGCTAAAACTTAGTATATATGGTTTTATAAGGTTCCCTCGAGGAGTTTTGGGAGTTTAATAAAATACCATCAATTTTATGGTATTTTATTAAAGGTAAAAAAAGAGAGAGAGAAAACAAGCTATATCGAAATCCACTGTAACGATTTTTATTAAATTTCGTATCTGGGCAATGTTTATCAATATAAACTAATCATCCCATGAACATAATTTTAAGGGTAACTTACATAAGCAGATATTGCCAATTTTAATCATATATTTACAAGTATTTGAGACACGAAATAACTCAATATTGTAAGGTTGTAACAAAATTTAAATTAAATAAACCCTTTACTTGAAATATATTTTTATAAAACCAATAGGAGTCGGTTCATAAATTACGTAAGGTTCTGTTCATTATTTTGACCCCTCCTTATCCCCAAATCTCCCTACTTAAGGAACTGTAAGATCTCTCGTTCCCTCCTCTCCCCTGACTGATCTTACGTAATTTTCTTACAATTTGGTAAATTATATTATTTTATACAAAAGTATTCGTGATGTGAAATTATAAAATATTTTTCACAGTAAAATTAGGTTTAAAACAACATAAATAAATGACATTTTATAGTTATGTATAGCTGTGTACGTCTATAGGCTACGCTTCAGTGCCATCTGTCGTCGCTAGGTGCAAACTTTTTGACTGCGCGTCTGTAAAAGTGTTTTATATATATATATATATATATATATATATATTGTCTAACCATAAACATTTATAAAATCCTTAGTTAAGATGGAATCTGCCCACCCCCACGAGAACGTAAGAAATTACTGATCACTCCCACCCAAAAAATCCTCACGTAATTCTTGAAAGTTCCTCAGCTTCCGAGCCATTGGCAAATATATTTTTTTTAATTTAGGTCTCAGAAAACGGGAGTTTATTATTATGCTTTTTGATGAAAATATGTAAAATCTGTAAAATATGATTAATGAACAATACGTTTCTTTCATTTATGCCTCTTGGTGGAATGTGATGCTCATTTTTCCCATCATGTTTCTGTAAAAATGTATATTATCTGGTTTCACAAATATTACAAGTTTTATGTAAATGTTTCCATTTTTAGACCAAGTAGAGAGAAAGTCTGTTTGGTGCACCATACCATTTATTTATTGAGGCTAGTTATTAGGCTTAATAATATGGACACAAGTTAATATTATAAAACTTATAAACTTGTTTGTAGTTTCGTCTTTATTGAAACACTAGTTCTCGCTTAGTAGATACCAAAACTAATATCATAGAAGAATCATCTATTGAAAACATTTATATAAAAGTTAATTTCAACCAAATAGCCCATTTCAACTGCCATTTAAAAATAATATATCTAAATATTGGAAGTATAAAGCACAGATATGAGGATTTATTACGTTTTCTCTCTTATATTAAACTAAATATTGATTTGATAATATTAACACAAGTGTGGATATACGGGAATGAGACATTATTGCTTACAATTCCAAACTACAGGGCCAATTTTGCCTGTAGAAACAATAAATGATGTGGGGGAGTTTGTGTTTTTGTTAGAAGAGTTTGATGGTTTCAAACATGAACATTTGTAATTTTTAGTAAAGGTTCTTTATTGGCTATAGACCATAGATAAGACCGAATTTTGTGAAATTCATCAACCTTTAAGAGATGAAAAAGGGGGTTCAATAGTTTTCAAAATTCAATGAGCATGCATTTTTTTTAACTAGGGGACATAGAGCCTTGAAATTTAAAATGGATGTTTCTGTATAGAAATGGGGAAGATATTTTTAGGGTATATCAAATTTAATCACCTAAAGGGGTGTAAAAGAGGGTAAAAGGGGCAGTAAATTCAATGTCCTCCTAATCAAGATGAAATTTGATATATGGAGGGATATCGGGTTGCAGAATACTAATATGAAATTAATTTATGTATGGCATCCACACGATGGGTCCCGAGGTTCTTTGGTAAAAATTGTGTTCAAGACTACCAAAACTAATATAAATAAATACTTTACAGGGTGATAGAAGATTTAAATTTTGCAGACAACAAATGGGACCACTCCAAATAATTATAAAAGTATGGACATTTTTGTTTAATAAATGCGACCCTGGGACATGTGGAAGGGGATATGAAAAGAATAAAAACCTTTTATGTGTGATAGCAAACTTAAATTTGACACTTGTTTAGGAGGACAACTCCAAATAACCAAACAAGTCTTAAAAATGGAAATTTATAAATGATAGTTAGAAAAATGAGCTGAAATATTTACAAAACTAATAGAAACAACTAATTCCCAGTGTGGCAGAAAATTGAAATGTATAAGTATATTAAAGGGACATGTCAAATTACTATAAGTCTATACATTTTTAATTTTAAATGGGACCATGGTAAATAGGGTGGGGGAGGGGAGGTAAGGGGTTATAAAAATAAAAACAACTTTTAGCTGTGATAGAATATTTAAATTTGGCAAGTAGGTAGAGTGAACTTTAAAAATAACCAAATAAATCTTAATATTTGAAATTTGTAAGTGGAAGTTGAAGAAATGGTAGGGGAAGGGGGCGGGCTCAACATTTACAAAAACTAATATATTCAACTACGTCTCTGTGTGTTAGAAAACTTAAATTCTTAGGTATACGGACCACTCTAAGTAAACAAAAAAATGTGAAATTTTTAAATTTAGCTGGGGGAAATGGGGGAGGGGGAAGCTAAAGCTAGAAATAACTTTTGAGATGAGGTTAGAAATTAATATTTGAAAGACAGGTAGAAATAAAACTCCAAATATCCAAATGAATGTTATAATTTAATATTTTTCAAAGGGGGTTAGAAAAGTGGGTTGAGTGGTTGGTTAAAAGCTTACAAAAGTATTAGAAACAACCTCTCCTCAGTGTGGTATAAAACAAATTCTGCACATAGGCAAAGATACCACTCGATGTGTATCGCCCTCCTTCTCCTCTAATGGACAAGGGCAAGGGCACATATACATAAACTAAAGAGGGTCAAAAATAAACAACAAATGATTAAATGGCAGAAGAGCATTAGGACCACATAAACGTTAATAGGCCTTCAGTTTGACCTATACGACAATTTGCTGTCATGAAGCCTTCCCAACCATCGCCCGTTATTTTGTACTATCCATCAAAGGGAAAAAGGGGTGAGAATCCTTAGAGTAAAAACAATGACTTTTTTACCTGGAATACTAAATCAAAGGTTGCATATGAAATAAATCAATATTTATTTAGAGAAAATTAACAGTAGATATATATATATATAAATATATGAATATAGGTAACAATAGATAATAAAAAAATATAAATATAAATATGTATATACGGAGAACAGGGTTATGCCCACGATCATACAGGTGTACCGTTGCCATAACAACACATGTGCTAACAATTACATTCAAAATAAATATACGACCCATTAATGGGTCTCTGCGGCAACCCGCAATATACTGACAACAATAACTAGCCGCCACAGGCTAACTATCCGCATTTCAAAAACGGACTATACCATATTGACTTGGAATTACAATTTACAAACACAACTATTCATGGCAACCAAAATCTATCTTCTTCATTAAATGAGATGGTGCATGATTTACTTAGTCATAAGAATAAATCCAAAACAATATTTGGCCGTACGGGCTATAAACATTTCCCGTATTATCCAGGCATTACGCCTTAAAAAAAGGTAAGATAAAAAACAACAAAGATAATGTCCCTCATTCTTGCTAACCATTATTTACCAAGCCGGAAGGGCAAAAAATCCCAGTAATACTCTTAACCTGTAGTAAAATATATTACGCCATGTTTGGGCTGCGTAATTCGTCATTTTTACAAAGTCAAAGAATTAACCCAAAATAACAGATGTAAGTCCAAAATTAAT
>CABFVX010010626.1:0-13400 GCA_902151425.1 Timema shepardi | reverse complement strand
AAAGACAGGAATAGTTCACGACCTTGAATCCTGTCGCAACCTCCCCTTCTATGTGGCAATGGGTTTTCCCTGATGACTGGTGCCCGTTTGGCGACTCGAGAAGAGAGGAATAGTTCACGACCTTGAATTATGTCACAAACCTCCCCTTATATGTAGCAATGGGTTTTCCAGGTTACATCATCACTATTGCGCAACCTTAGCTGGTAACAGCTATAAATTTAGAACTTGTTTTGAAATACTTTCACTGTACAACTTGTCTTCGAGTGTTAAACAAGCAACACAGGATGAGTGATTACGCTTCGCTGACGGATCTGGGTGAGTAAATGTATTTTTCTAACAGGCACACTCATTATTTATTTGTTGTTAAATCAAAGTGTATACATTTAATTTATTTCCAAATTAAAATAAACCACAGAAGAGTTGTCTAAGTTTATTAATTTATAATAGGTATATGAGAATTAAAACTATAGATAATTTGAAAGTGTCTAAGAAGCTACTTTTTTTATGACATTCGGAAGAGGTTGTGCTTGAACAAATGTTTACTATAATCAAGGGTAGTTTATTGGAAAAAAATTGATTCGTAGCTATAGGTAAATGGTAATTAATTTGGTTGGTAATTTAATAATGGCTGAATATTATTTTAAAAATCTTATAAACAAGAGTGGTTATAGTAAATTTAATAAAGTATTTTATATTTAAGACTAGTTTATTGAATACATTTACTACAAGCTGTAACATTATTTGAGGATAATTTATTAAAAACTAAGTCTTATTTAAAATATTTTTGACCCGGTCTTTATTATAATTAACATAATGATGTGCTTATTGAGGGCAGTGTTTTAAAATACCATAATACCATCAGTTTCTGTGACCCTTGTACTTATGAAAGACGTTGCATACTCCAGCCTAAATGTACCAGAAAACAAACGATTTAAAAATAATTTTTTGGGTTTCAAAAGCACTCTTGTACGGTTCGAAAGTATCTAAACACCCGTTCTTATCGCTAAAAATGCTGTTCATTTCTATACAAAGCGATTAGATCTATAACGGTCACCATCGTGCACATAGGGGAATATATGTAGAGCTCTCAGATAGCCGAGGAAAACTGATTCCTGACGAACCTTTAAATACAAATACCAAAAACAGCCTAACGCTGCTAAATGTTTCAAATTCACATAACACAATGTAGATTATTTTTATCTTACTATTATAATACGTAGATAATCTGTTTAATATATTTAAGTCAAGCTATATTGAATATCAAACTAAGTTGTTGCGTTGTATTGTTTTAGAAAATGAATTATGGGGATATCCGCAGACATCCTCGGGTTTGATGGTCCTCGGTGTCTGCCTGGAGGAATTTACCGCAAACGGTTGGTAATTGCTGGCCAATGTAAACCCAGATTCGTAAGAAAGAATAATTAGATTTTAAAAGCCAAACAAAAAAGTAACATGCTAAATTGTTTCGAAATATAAATAGCGTTATAAATTGGTGGGTTTTTTCATGAACAAAATTGGGGGTTAATAGTCTTTGTTTTATGAATGATAAACGGTAAATATTGTTTTGGTTCAAGGTTATTTCCTTATTGCAATATTATTGTATATTGATCTAAATATCCCGGGTTCGATTCCCAGCAGGACGATAGCTAGTACAGTGTAAATGACAATGCAGATTGATAGGTAGTTTTGTTTGATTATTCATGGCTATTAATTACTTTGACATTTCTAATACAAAGTTATGTTTGTTTCAGATGCATCGTATCACTATATGCTTTCTCCTCAACATCAGGTGTCTGAGGTGGTATCATTTCCACCACTACCACCCCTAGTGCCACACGATCTTATCATGGACATTTTTTCGGCTCTGGGTGAGATTCATGCATCCATAGGTGAGATTATTATTTTACGATAAAATCATAAAAAATATGTATAATATATTATTAATACTATGAGTTGAAAGTACATATAATTAGCAGATTATTTGGTAAACCTCTCTAATATAATACTAATTGGTGAAAACACTTTTCAAATAGAACCAACATTAAAATAAATGTGTCCCAAACATTTTGTGAAATAAGCAAGTGTCTTTTGAATTGGGTAGTTAGAGCAACTGAATGATCCGGTTTAATATTTGATATACATACTGTCCACTGCAAGGACAAACTATAAATATAATGGTCATTATGTGTTCAGGAATTATTTCGCTACTTATATGATAATATGTTTAATTTAAAAAAGTGCAAAGAATGAATTTCTAAAATGAATTTTCTTAGAAGAATATTGTTTCAAATCCTTACTTTGTAGTTAGACTTGTGTTTGAATTCCAACTTCTGTGTTTTAGCTTTATATTAATACTAGAGATTCCGGTTTAAGCCAATGGGGAACTCCAGGCCCGACCCCAACAGCCGCAGCACCCATTAAGCTAGTGGGAGCTTTGCCGCCTGCAGGAAGTGTAGGCATCATCTCACAATCTGGCGATGCCAAAAATGTCGGCTCCCTCTACCTAATTCCACGATGTGTGAAAGACCCAGTTGCGACCCCACCATCCCTAGACCCTATTCAAACGGTGGGAGATTTGCCGCTTCCAGGTCGTGGAGGTCGCTTCCTACACACTCCTGGTGTATGGGCGAGGCAGGTAGGAATTACAGCTCCCCTTCAGGGCATGGGTATGGTGGTGGCGGGGCCGTCATCAGCACCACAAACGGGAATTAGTGGTCCGGTAAATCAGGTTGGTGGAGCAATGTCAAATGATATCACTCTTCGAATTATCGAGGAGAGAATAAAACATTTGCGGAGTTTCCTTTATACTGGTAGAGAAGTTAACATATATCTTGGTACTCAAACAAGCGGTCGTGACTCATTAAGCTGGCTCGAAATAGTAAATTACTTTTTTGCTCAATCGGCTGCAGCACCATGGTGTCAACGCCGATGATCAAGTCGGCTTTCTATTTAATAGCACGGACTCACCGTTGAATCCTGTATAAGTCTCATTTAGGCGGGCGGATCAGTTAGACAGACGCTCGAGCCGTGATCGATAACGTAAGTCGTGTAATGCAGAGTAATAATTTGTTCTTAAGTATGGAACTACTGTATGTTAAACTCAACCATTTTAAGGAGCCTCGTTGGAGTGGTAGCCATAAATGTGATAAAATTTATCCCGCTAGCACACACAACCGTAACAACCAAGGAATCATTACGATTCAAAATGGCGACAAACTTTGCATTGCCCATTTTATTCCCACGAGATATGGTACACAGTTAAAAAGAAGTGGTCCAGTGCATACTCAGTTCAAATAAATTATAATATCGTTATAATAGCATAAATATTTCTAACATAAACCACTTACCTGCAGTAGCGGTGAATGTAATATGGTAGAACACGAAAGGACGAGATTGTCCCATCCTTTAATTTATTAAAAAATACATAACTGACGAGAAGTCCACTGATTACGAAAAATGTGTCTACTTGCAGCGTGTTGCCTAAAATCATTTGAGGAATCAGTTGAGTATTCATCTAAAACAAAAATTATAGTAACTCTTAGAGCCAGTTTAAGAAATAAATTTGATTTAAAATCAGACACTCAACGGAAACTTCACATCCTCATATTAAGGTAGGATTCATGTGGATGAACTGTTTAGAAGGAATACAGTTGCATTAATAATGAGTATGTCCTAACTTTGGAGGCCAAAGTCAAATTGTAGCCAAATATTCTCCGACTATTTTCGTTTTTAAATAGTATATTTCCATTTTTTTTCTTGGTGACTGGCTAAACAGTATAATTATTATTATTATTATTATTATTATTATTATTATTGAAACCCTTTTTAAATGAAAACCCAGTTACGCTGTCATTTTTGAAAACAAAAGTTGGATTATTTAAAATAGGTTCAATTTGTCCATCAAATGCTGCTTTGTTAGCATTATCTGGCCGTTTGATACTTGTCCATAACGAGCAAACTTAATTACCGAGCCATTTGTTAGTTTTTCCTGAACTTGGCCAACAAAGTGATGGAGTGATCATTTCCCTTGATAGATAACCACAAACCATCTTAATAGTATAAGGTGGGCTTTGTTCCCTCTTTGGCAAAGAGCCAACTAATGACGTTTGAAAGTATGATTATATTGGTAATTACGTTTCAAAGACGTATGTCATGTAGTACTGACGTTTCAATGACGTATGTCAAGTATAAACCCGCTATGAGCCAGCAACTGTAATTATGACGTATGATTGTATGGTTATATTGATAGTGAAGTTTCAATGACGTATGTCTGGTATAAACCCTGTGTTTATGAGTGTATGGTGACGTCCCGGGATGCATTTTATCTAGACGTCACATTATATATCAGATTTGAATGAATTATAATATTAAGTGCCAGGTACAGTGACGTTGTAAGATAATTAATTGTGCAGGAGTGTGTACGTTTTTACAGTGACGTCATAAGATAATTAATTGTGGTTGGAGGGGGTAGCTATGCTAGATATATTTAATTTTTAGAGCCATTTTAAGAAAGAAATTTGATTTAAAATCAGACACTCAACGGAAACTTCACATCCTCATATTAAGGTAGGATTCGTGGGGATGAATTGTTTAGAAGGAATACAGTTGCATTAATAATGAGTATGTCCTAACTTTGGAGGCCAAAGTCAAATTGTAGCCAAATATTCTCTGACTGCTTTTGTTTTTAAATAGTAGATTTCCATTCTCTTTATTGGTGACTGGCTAAACAGTATTATTATTATTATTATTATTATTATTATTATTATTATTATTATTATTATTGGAGTGTTAAGGCGTATAAACAGTCACACAAGGTTGAGTGTAAACGGATAGGTCTTTGAAACAGTAACTACGTGGTTTCCGATAGGAAGCGATGCAGCGTTTGTGTGGAATAGCAGACCAACCTTGGAGTCTAGTTCGTCTCCTAACGTTGAATTATGCAGTATCGTATCACTTCGATTGAGTCATTTATTTAAACAAATTCCATCACAGCGCTTGCAAAAGATATAAAATTCTAGGTAGAATTTGGTAAATACAAAGCCATCGATTGCGACATCACTATTGCCACAAGAAAAAGTTCAAACATCACATGTGGTACCTTTAATTCGAGATTGTGGGCTATGCCCTTATTTCCAACATGATATTGCCCACAGAGATGAATAATGTAGTTGGTATAAACACTGATTATAAAGAATAGAATGTATGAAAAATGTCTACTCCCTCAACGAAGAAATAAGTGAGCATTTGTGCTCTTCACCTTGTTGAAAATTGAAGGATATATTCTAGCAATTCAGCCTGATTGGTGGCGTGAAAATATAAGTTACTTCCTCCGCGGGACAGGCTTTAGAATAGTCCCGCAGTATATTCTACTTGTCTTAAGAGGCGACTAAAAATTGAACCCCAAAAGGGTACTCCAAGTCTAAGGTTGATTTACGTGCCTAGGGTCTGCATGCCAGAGAGGTAGTTTGTTGTTTTTGTAACCAGCTTGAACCACCTTTTACATTTATTTTAATTTATTGTTCTGTATAAATTTGACAGAGCAGTTAAATGCATGGGAAAAGAAAGGACACCACCCCACAAATGGTAAAATATTTATGGTAAAATGTTCATAAAGGTTTTGGTGGTAATGTTTTTAATTAGAATGTGCAGATTGTCTCAAGTTTTCCATGTGGAGATATAATTCATTAACACTAATTTAAGTGGTATACTTGAATCATGATTATATATGATAGAAAATATTGTTTACAATGCAATAGGCTTATATATAAGGATATATTTAAGTAGGTATAAACTATGAACCAGTAATGAATTTATTCTACTGTTATATTATTGACACCCTTTTTAAATGAAAACCCAGTTACTCTGTCATTTTTGAAAACAAAAGTTGGATAATTTAAAATTGATTCAATTTGTCCATCAAATGCTGCTTTGTTAACATTATCTGGCCGTTTGATCCTTGTGCATAGCGAGCAAACTTAATTAACGAACCATCTGTGAGTTTTTCCTGAACTTGGCCAACAAAGTGACGGAGTGATCATTTCCCTCGATAGACAACCACAAACCATCTTTTAACTGTAACTTGTTGCTCCTCATTTGAGCTATTGTATAGGCCCAAGTATTGCGAAGATTCTGATGGGGATGATTAGATAGCCATGCTATTAAATTTGAAACGAAGAAGAACGTGTGGATTTCTCCCTTTGACATTCATAACCTAGTTTTGTTAATTATGATTATAACCACATCTAAATAATCATATTGAGCAAAATATCCCTGGTTAGATTTCCATGTCCAGGTGTCATTATACAATTTACATAAATATTATATTGAACTTTGAATTCCTTTACATTTATATAAGTTTTTTCTTTTGTAACTAAACATACACTAAGTATTAATTAAATAATAGCCATACCCGTGTTTGGAAGTTGTGATATCCAATCCCACAAATTTCTGGCATAAGGCATAAATAATGATGTAAAATCACTACCCAAGCACATGATAAAACTCGCAGGCCATTAAGAACTTGTAAGCTGTTTTCATTGATGGACGTGTCTAGTAGAAATATACCATTAGAATATAAAGAAAAGGCTATATAAAGGTTTTTCTTGGAATCTAAAACACAATAAAAATATAATAGTTATAGCAACATTTCAAATTTATAAATATCTATAAGATCAATTATTTAAAAGAGTGTGTTTCCAGAATTTATTAAAACATAGTTTGAAAATACGTTATTAGTTACTCAATAATGATTGCACATGTATGCTTATAGTTATAGGAATATGAAGTTTTTTTGTTAACTTTTTTTTAGCACCGCATCTTACTACCAGTTCAGGCTATTCGCATAATTAGTTTACTTTAAAATATTT
Organism: Timema shepardi; assembly: GCA_902151425.1. NCBI lineage: Eukaryota > Metazoa > Arthropoda > Insecta > Phasmatodea > Timematidae > Timema > Timema shepardi. The sequence continues at coordinate 6,534 of CABFVX010010626.1, read as the reverse complement.
CATTTTGAATGGTAAATTAACAGCACAATTATTATATGACTTATTTTTAAAGGTGCCTTGACACACGAAAGCAATTCATTAGCTTCTTCGAAATACTAAGTAAAAACATAGGAAAATCCCGCTACAGGAGAATAAAAATAAATAATCGTTATTATTATTATTATTATTATTATTAGAGTTTAAAGGCCCATCGAAACATTGAGGTCATTAGGGCCTTGAACGATGTTAAAAACATGGTAATATCCCCATAGGGGAGACACATAGTAATTCACCTACAGAATACACAGGTGAACACACAATATACAAAACAATAAATGGTATTAATGTAAAATCATAGTTATCAATATGATAAAATACCCACCTGAGACACTCCACAGGAGTGCTCAAATGAGCTCTTAGTACAAATAGTGATGCACCTGCTAGAAAAGCACAGGCGTATCACTCCAATAAAATGACAAAGAAACATATTAAAATATAACACGTTAAAATGAGAAAATATATTAAAATAATAATACGTTAAAAAAGAAAAACATGTTAAAGTGTACTAAAGCTTTTAAAACGACAAAACAAACATATTAAAGTATACTAAAATGTTAAAATATCTCAATATGAGATAAAATCCTGATGAGTCACTTTACGAAAGTGACTCAAATGGTACTAAGAAGATTCGCCTGGCGTATAAAATGGAGTAAAAAAATAACTACTCAAAGCTGTAGCATAATAAAAAAAACAAAGGTCATCTATAAATCGAGGTTCAGGCAAATAGGGACATATTTGCGACACTCCAACAAAATGTGGTACACACTCACACTAAGGGGAGCATCGTAAGATTCACACACTGGGAGTGGATCCCCTCTTACTAAAAATCCATGGGTTAGGGATGTATGCCCGACAAGGAGTCTCGTCACGATGACCGCCTTTCTTCTAGACTTTCGTATAGAAGAGGGCCACCACGACACACCGTCCCCGATGGACCGCAGCTTGTTCTGAGTAGGGGTAGAAACCATCTGCTCGTGCCAGGTGCGTAATACCCCACGGAGAACATAACAATTTAGATTTAAGAACATGACACCCAGACTCTCCACCGAGGACAGACGTGCTACCTGCTTGGCCGCCCGGCCCGCTAGTTCATTTCCTGAAAGATCAGTGTGACCAGGAATCCAGAAAAAGGAGAGTTGGGTACTTAATGATTCATTTTTAAAAAGTTGCTCATGTATTATCTGTACAAGGGGATTCCATGAGTATAGAGTGGACAGTGACAAAAAAGCACTCATGGAATCCGTGCAGATGAGAACAGAACGGTGACACGATAAACAAACCATAGACATTTAAAAATGGCGTGTAATTCTCGTAAAAACACTGGTTTCTTCAGGTGAACCAAATTTAAAAATGGATCCTTCCACAACAAAAGCACATCACACGGAGTCTCCAAATTTAGAGCCATCAGTGTTGATGCGCTTGAATGCGTGAAAGTGAGTAGAGCTGAGCTCATTAAAGGTCATCTCATATACAAAGTTTGGGGTGGTCGCTTTAGGGAATTTGGCAAGATCAAAATGGCAATGAGGTAGGCGTATCTTCCGGAGAGAAACTCTACCTGGGGATGCAGGAACAGCCTTTGGCAGGACTATCCCACACGTGTCAAAGACTGATAGCATACGGATCCCAACCGGCCTTGAAATACGCCATTTGGTTTCATACAAGACACGGTTGGAGGGATGAAACAAAGGACTGTAGGCAACATGCTCTGGCATGCAATGTAGTTTAAACACGTAAGATGCCAGAAGATAGGAGCACCGGTAAGAAAGAGGGGGTTCATCGGCGTCGGCACAGATTATGACGAATGGACTCGTACGAAAGGAACTAGTAGCCAGTCGTATGCCAGCATGGTGGACACATCCTAGATCTTTAAAGCCGAAGGTCTAACTGATCCATAAACAAAACTGCCATAATCTAGTTTAGATCTTACCAGGGCCCTATACAGGTGTATCAAGGTTTCCCTATCAGCATCCCAGGACCGACCGCTAACCACTTTGAGCAGATTCAATGCTTTTACACATCTTGCGTTCAGGTCTTTTATATAGGTGATCCAAGTTAATTTTAAATCAAATAAAAGTTCTATAAACCTTACGGTCTCTTAAACTGGTCAATCAACGTGTTTCATTAAAATATTGGGGACTGGCTGTATTCCGCGTAATCTATGGAAATGGACAACCGTCGTCTTGGCTGCAGAAAAGCGAAAGCCATTACGCGATGCCCACGACCAAAGATTGTTGACAGATAGTTGAATCTGCCGTTCAGCCCTGTGAGAACTTGACGAACTGCAATAAAGTGCGGAGTCATCCACAAAAAATCATGAGCGAACAGGCAAGCGCATGCTGTCCACAATGCTATTTATCGCTATAGTGAACAACGTATAGCTCAAAATACTACACCAAGCCACCCCTTTTTCTTGAATAAAATCATCGGATATAGTGTTATTCAACCTTACCCGGAAGTATATATACGATATAAAATTGTATATAAAAATAGGTAGTTTCCCTTGTAACCCCCAATTAAAATGTTTTTTTTTAAAATGCCGTACCACCAGGTGGTGTCATACGCTTTCTCCAGATTGAATAAAACAGCCAGAAGACAGACAGCAGATGCTGCTTATGGAGAAACGCATCAAGAACACCGTCTCTAGACGGACAAGGTGATCCACCGTGGACCGGTTACGGCGAAAACCACATTGAATATTAGATAGCAGATTGCGGCATACTAAATACCATACAAATCGTTTATTAATTATTTTGTCCAATAATTTACATACCCAACTAGTTAAAGTTATCGGTCTATAACTAGTTGGCTCTAATTTATTCTAGACACTTTTATATATAAGGATAACGGTTGCCTGCCTCCATAGTGATGGGAACTGATGAGATTACAAAACTCTATTATAGAGGTCCAAGAGATATAACTGTCTGGTAGGGGGCACATGTCACAACATCTCGTAGTTGTTGTCATCTGACCGGAGGTTGTGCTGCCCACCTGGGACAAGGCATGGGTCAGTTAATCTATGGAAAAAGGGTAGTTATAATCCTCCCCCCGACTCCGACCAAAAACAATGGCATGGCACTCGATGCTCCGCTTATGCACCACGAACACTTTATAGTAGCTCGCAGTGCTAGAAATAGCGGCGAACATCGAGCCCAATACATTGACGACCTACACAGGGGAGGACATAAGTGAACCAATAGACACTAGGGCAGGTATATTATTAGTGAAATTGTTCTATTACGTAATTTACGGATATTACCCAAAACCTTAGTTGTGGGAGTGGAAATTGTAAGGGTTGAAATAAACTTTCTCCAAGACAGTCTTTTGCTTTCACGAATGACACGGCGAGCTCAAGCACGTAGAATCTGGAAATATTCCAGATTCTCTAACTTAGGACGTCGATGAAAGAGACGTAGGGCCCTTCAAAGGTCAGAAATAGCCAACCAATACTCCTCGTTCCGCCAGGGAACGGGATGGTGGCGCGGATTTGGCACGGATTTAGGGATAAAATCCCTCACCACCGTGATGACCGTCGAATTATTATGCCCAGCATTAACATCAACGTCAGGAGAATTGCACTCGTTAAATACGGCGAGCTCGCGGAATCTATCCCAGTCAGCACGTTTCATACCCATTGGGGTACTCATGCTGTAATGGGAGGAGCTTGAAGAGGTGAAAGCAGAATGGGATAATGATCACTGCCATATAGGTCCGAGTGAACCTCTCAAAGGAAGTGAGAAGCGATTCCGGGGCTACATAAAGTTAGGTCGATGGCAGAGGATACACCATTAAAGATGGAGAAGTGTGTCTGAGTCCCGGTGATCCTTTGCACCAGGTTTCCCCAGACAAGAATATCCTCTACCATCCTCCCATGGGCGTCTGTAAAATAAGATCCCCACACCAGGCTATGCGTGTTAAAAAAAACCCAAGATGATATAGGGGGCGGGAAGTTGTATAAAAAGGGCCTCTGGAGTCCTCTTAGGAACACTTTCACCCGGTTGGAGGTAGATGCAGCATATTGTTACCTCCAAACGGATGGAGATTCTGACAGCAATCACTTGGAGATCAGATATAACAGTTATAAACTTATGATTTAAATTGATTCGTGTTAGTTTAGCACACCTCCACTTGATCGATCAAAGAATGGCTTGTCAATACGATATACATCGTACCCACGAAGCATCAGTGTTGTCAGTACGGTGGAAGTGGATCTACTGCAAACACAAGATGGCAGGATGCAGGGAAGAAATTTGTAGTTTAATTTCCTCTACTTGAGCATAGAAACCCCTACAATTCCATTGTAGTAGCAACATTATGAATAAATATACATTTATTCATCCACGCAATCCATGGCTCTATTTTTTAAATAAATATTGGTTTTGGACCTTTTTAGGCCTTCTTGCTTTTCCAAGTCTTTCCTTGACCTCTCATTTCAAGATAGGCTTTTGTTTCTCCAGAAGAGACTTGGGCGTTGGATCTGTGCGCGAAGGCTTTGTTACAGTCCTCGACCTTTTTTTACATTGATTTATTCGGCGGTCCTTTGCTGGTCCTTCTTCAAAGCACCTGTGGGTATCGCCTTGGCGGCCTCTCCTGTTCCGACTTCCAATCCTACCTCTAGAGACCCAGAAGGTAATGTGGGCGAACCAACAACAGTCGCAAGTGATTAAGCACCCCGGGGAGGGTTCAGGGGCGTTCCTCGAGGAGGGCTCGGGGGAATTTCCCGATTGAGGGTCGGGGGTGTTCCCCAAGGAGGTCTCCTCGGGAGTACGGGTGGTGGAGAGGATTTCCGTGAGGGTGTCACCACTTGTGCATTTTTTTGCACCACTATAGTTGGTGCTGGTTGTCTTTGTGTCTCTTGAGTAGAGACGAGTGGCACAAGTCATTTAGACGTTTTTGCAATATTAACTGAGCAATGGCAGCTAGGACAATTTATATTTTGGCTAACAATTTCGCTGTAGGAAGTCTGAAATACAGGAGTTTGCAGTGAATTATACACTTTGCGTGCCTGGGCACAAGGGATCTTCTTATCTGTTTGGATCTCCAGGACTTTTTTCTCTACCTTCCAGTTCGGACAGGACCGAGACCAGGCAGAATGCGGACCCCTGCAATTTATGCAGGATTTAGGAGACTCGCACGGTTGATCGTGAGCCTCCTGTCCACAATCTGCACAGGTTGACTTACCACGGCATTGCAGCTTCGTACGCCCAAATTCTTGTCACTGAAAACAGCGCCAAGAGTTGGGAACATACGTCCGGACCCTGAGCACGTGCAAACCAGCTCCTTTGGTAGGTAAGTAGTGGCAAATGTTAGAATATAACTATCAGTGTTCTTCACAACATCATTCCTTTTAGTTGTGATCCTATATACTTCGGTGACATGTTGAGAGGAAAGCTCCTCACAGATGTCCTCAATGCTTACGCAGTCGAGGACATAGCAAGTGAGCACTTCCTTGCAAACATTGAAGAACCTGTGCGGCCCCACCGGCCTTAACCGTTTCCGCCTCTTATCCATATTACGACTCTGCAATGGGCCGGGCAGTGAGTTGCCAGCAGATTTTGGCAGTACGATGCTAGTGGACAGTAAGGTGTCAGCTGCGACAATGGAGGTGGCCATGTCTTTTTGGGGGACAACCTGCACAATACTCGGATCGTAGACACAGGGTGGCCCAAGTTGGTTCTACCACATGTGGCACTGTTAACATTCTCGACGGGAAACCCCACAAGACGCTACATAAGACAACCTTCGCATGGTACATCGAGAGGAGAGAGGCCGTCGCAGCAAGTAGGTGCAAGAAAGTGCCAATTTGACGTCCGGGCCCTCATGAACGCAACCGATCTTTTCTCTAAGTATGGTACCCGGTTATTGTCATCCCTGGGGCCCTTCTATCAAGATATTACAACCAGCGCACTGTCATTCAATAGCCTAATTGGAGAGGTATCTAGTAATTGTCCGAGAAGAGCCAGGTTAGTAGCAGACCTCGTCAACGGAGAGGCCAAAGCTTCCGTGAAGGATGAACGGTAGGGGGAAGGGAAGAAAGAAGTAAAGAGAGTAATAGAAGGAAGGAAAGAGAGAGAAAGAAGGAAAAAGGGGGAGAAAGGAAAGATATAGGAAAGGTTTGTCCTACATAGAAGCCTCCCCTTTTAGTCGCCTCTTACGACAAGCAGGGGTTACTGCGGGTCTATTCTAAACCCCGTCCCGCAGGAGGGTTCCCTGATAGTGAACGAATAAGTATTTTGCTTTATTTGGTGTAATTTTGTTTAAGTCCAGATGTGCCCCATTTAAAGGAATTGTATTACATAATTTGTGTAAAAAAATTACGGGTAAGATGATCAATGTCAAGCTATAACACAAGTTTTATCTTGTAAAGTTTCACCACTTCATTACCAGTTATACAAATAATATAAGTATAATAAAGATTATTTTTTACTACATTTGGTTGATAAATAATAGTACCTGAAACTAGCATACGATATAATTCAAATATACTACGCTCTACAC
>CABFVX010010625.1:0-13403 GCA_902151425.1 Timema shepardi | reverse complement strand
ATACTTTCTGTGGGGCTCATTTTAATTAAATAGTAATTCCACTGCATGTTTTTATGAATGAAATGGATCTTTGTTAATTTTGATTTTATTGTCGAAGGGGGCCCCTGTACAATGTATTGGTAACATCAATATAATTATATGAATGATGATGATATTATTTGCTAAAAGGCTACAAATATTTAATATATATATATGTGTGTGTGTGTGTGTGTAACTTGAACAGGTAGTCAGACACGGTGATAAAGAAAAACTACCTGGTGACAGTATTTATGTAGTTAATTTATTTATATATGGCATAAATAGTTGTCGCTTCCACGATTTACTTTCGCACATCATCACACTACTGCACGTGGGCATATGCATCCTGCCATAGTAAACGTTCTTGCTCTGAAGAAAAGTAGTCCACCAAGAAGTTGCGAACTGTAAATGCTGCATGAGAAGGAGGTTTGGTTCTTCCATTATCTACAGTTTCTGTTTCTTCACCCTCGAGTAGCAACAGTTCTTGAAATATGTCGGAACGATCCATTCGTTCTCTTTTTATGATTAAATTATGTAGTATGGTACATCTTTCATTTATCACCTGAACTTTGTCAGGGCTTAACATAATGCATGTTTAAACACCTCAAATTTTTTGCTTACTATGCCAAAAGCACATTCAGCAATACGACGAGCTTTTGAGTGCCGATAATTATATACACGCCTCTCATTTGTAAGGTACTTTCTGGCAAATGGTTTCATGAGATTTTAAATAAATGGATATGATTTGTCACCAACAAAAACGAAAGGCATTTTTTTTATTGTTTTCATAGTTGATGGGTCTATTAGAGGGAATATTAAGCTTCTTTTCTATCAGATCCTCTGCAAAAGTACTATTATGAAATACTGAAGCTTCATTATTTCGACCGTAGTCTCCTACAATTATCACAACGCATGCATCGGCGTCTCCCACTGCCTGAAAAATGATAAAGTGGAGTTTTTTTGTAGATGAAATAGGCAGATCCCTCATTTTCTGGACACAGCAATCGGATATGTTTGCCATCAACAGCACCTATACAGTTAGGATAGTTCCTAACGTCTTCAAACTGCTGAGCTATATGTTCCCATCTTTCAGTTGTTGGTTGAGGCATATACACTTGCCGCAGACGTTCAATTATAGCTTGGCATGTTTCCATTACAATTAGTCTAATAGTTGTTTCCTCAACACGGAAGTAGTAATGGTAAGATTTTAACATTTCTCCGGTAGCCAGGTAACTGGAAAAACACGGATACATATGTATTAGAATAAAGTTCTTTATTTTAGAAATGCATTGGAATTGTATACAATTCTAATTAAGACTTCTATAATAATCTATACATTTCTATAGGTAAAAAGTCGTTTATATTGGTCAAAATTATAATATTTTTTTAAATACAAAATTAGTGTGTATTTTCGTAGTATTTGTTGGGCCATTCATAATAAAAACATCATTCACAAGTATGAACATTTTCATGTGCCCATTCCCCAAACACACCACTTATACAAATATTTTTTTCAGCTGCTAATTGTCGCTCAAAGTGGGCGTCTCTCAGGAATGCGTACGCTAGACACATGCGACAAGAAAAGCCATATGTCTCCAGTGGGTAAAAGGAACTAAAAAGAAGCAATGGTATCTGGCAAAGGTACAGAGTTTTCTCACAGAATTCGTGGATCAGCACAGGACTATGTCTAGCAGCCTACGTTCAAATGTACGGCAAACAGGAGCGAACACAAATACGGAAGACAATGATAGTTTTATGGAAACGTACGAAGAATAAAAATAAGAACAGTACGACGACTCTTCTTATTTTGTCGACCTGTCAATAGCTGGAAACATGACAAGACCAACTACACCAATCCAGCCTCCAACGAGACCTTCAGGATTCGGGAATAGGAGGTTTCGTCCTCAAAAACCATGTGAAATGGTGGCCAGTACAATGATTGATTTTTATAAATCAAGTCACAGCTATCACCCAAACACGATGAAGATGGAAACCTTTATTACCTTAAAGGCCTGCTTCGTGATTTAAAAAAGCTCGACGGAAGGCGCAAACGAAAATTCAAACAGGACATTACTAGACAATTAAACGATATGCTTGTTGAACAGGACGAACAACGCAGTTCACCAATGATGGTGTCAACCTACATCACATTCAAACACATCTTCGCCTCACTCATTCACCCAAATCTCTTCTCCCGCCAGTCTTTATGATACAAATATTCCGCTACTGGTTTTAGAACCTACAGAGGGTGCTGACCTTGTTTATGGAAATGAAGTCACCATATGATGTAGAAGAAATCATTTGTTAATTTGAAGGCCAATCAGTCTTTTCTAAATTCTACAAAATATGGTTTCATTTTTTATGTAATACTTTACTTTATCTTGTTTATTTCTAAATATCTTGGTTTTGTAAAAAAAAAACATACTATTGACTTCTAAGTTATTAGGATTCCAATAATTTAACATATAGTATTATTAAATATTTAGTGTAGGCCTTCTAAGTTTCTATTGTTCACAGTTATTATCTCCTAACTGTTGTAAAGTGATAAGAGAATAAAATTAAATACTTGTATGCATAATACCTAGTGTACGGCAAACTTTATTAAAGAAATATCAGTAAATATATAACTTTTACTTTAAAGTGATGAACAGACTTTCTTCCGGTGTAATGTTCTTCCTATAGTTGGTGTTTCTCTTCCTGATAATATCCTCTACATTACTCAGGATGTAATGAAAAGTATCAAAACTCAATCTTACAAAATTGGCGAATTCTTCCGGATAACACTTCAATTCACTAAGGTAGTTTGTTAAAGAGTTTTCATCGATCCTTTTCTTCAGCATTGGGTGAACCCAGATACTTCGATCGCGTTGATCTTCTTCATTATGAATCTCCAACCATCTCCACAACAACAAAGCTACTTCTTCATCACTGACCTCCATCTTGGTGAATGCATATGGTAAGAAGAGAATGTCTTATCTTGTTTGGTTCCATCGTGTTCCGTGGTAAAAACTAAAATCACAAAAATTTGTTCCATAAAAAAAATATTTTTGTTCTGTTGTGTCTTGTTCGGTGTGGTGTGCATCGGGGCTAATAGTACCTCGCAGTGCTAGATATTGCGGCGAACATCGCGCCCAATACATCGACGACCTCCACAGAGAAAGAGACAAGAGAACCGATAGACATGAGGGCAAGTATATTATTAATGGAATTTTTGCCACTGCGTAATTTACAAATATTGTCTCAAATCTTAGTTGTGGAAGTGAATATTGTAAGGGTAGAAATAAACTGTCTGCAATACTCTCTTCTGCTTTCTCAAATGATATGGCGAGCTCGGGCACGTAGAATCCAGATTCTCCAAAGTAGGACGTCGTTGAAAGAGACGTAGGTTCCTTCGACGGTCAGAAATAGCCAACCGACACTCCTCGCTCTACGATGGCGCGGGTTTGAGGATTGAAGCCCTCGCCGCCGCGATGACCGTCGAAGTAAAATGCCCAGCCTTAATATCGACGTCAGGAGAATTGCACTCGTTAAATACGGCGTGCTCAGATAATTTATCCCAGTCAGCACGTTTGATAACCCACTGGGATAGCCGTGGTGTACTAGCAACATCTTGAAGTGGTGAAAGCAGAATGGGATAATGTTCACTGCCACATAGGTCCGAGCGGACCTTCAAAAGGAAGTGAGCAGCGATCCCGAGGCTACATAAAGCTAGGTCGATGGCAGAGGATACACCATTAAAGGTGGAGAAGTGTGTCTGTGTACCGGTGTTCATTAACACCAGGTTTCCCGAGACAGGAATATCCTCTACCATCCTCCCACGGGCATCTGTAATATTAGATCCCCACACCAGGTTATGCGCATTAAAGTCCCCCAAGATAATATAGGGGGCGGGAAGTCGTATAAAGAGGGACTCTAGGCTCCTCTTTGAAACACATTCGCCTGGTGGGAGGTAGATGCAGCACACTTGTCACTTCCACAGCAAAGGAGATTCGGACAGCGATTACTTGGTGATCATATATAATATTAATATTTTTATGGTATATATTGCTTCGTGCGAATATATGCCACACCTCCGCTAGCCCGATCAAAGAAAGGCTTGTCGGTACAATACACATCGTACCCACGAAGCATCGGGTTGTCAGTTGGGCGAAAGTGAGTCTCCTGCAAACACAAGACGGAAGGATGCAGGAAAGAAATCAGTTGTTTAATTTCCTCTACACGAACATAGAAACCCCTACAATTCCATTGTAGTAGCGACACACTTTATTAATATAATATTTAGTTATCCTCACAATCCATGACACTATATCTTAATAATAAAAATTGGTTGAGGACCTTTTTAGGTCGAAGGCTCTGTTAAGGCTCTCGGCGCTTTGTTAGCATTAATTTTTCCAGCAGTCCCTTGCTGGTCCTTCTTCAAGGCACCATTGGGTTTCGCCTTGGCGGCCTCTCTTGTTCCGCCGCCCAATCCTACCTCTGTAGACCCGGGAGGCGGAGTGGGCTAACCAACAATGGCTGCACGTGGTTTAGCACCACGAGGAGGGCTTGAGGGCGATCTCCGAGTAGGGCTCTGGGGGATTTCCCGAGGGCTCGGGGGAATTCCCCGAGGGGGTCTCCTCGAGGGTACGTGTGGTGGAGGCGACTTCCGTGAGGGTTTATTCACTTGTAATATTTTTGGCATCACCGTAGTTGGTCCTGATTGTTTTTGTGTGTCTCGAATAGAGACGAGTGGTACAGGTCGTGTAGGCGTCTTTGCAATATTAACTGCGCAATGGAAGTTAGGGCAATTTATATTTTGGCTGACAATTTGGCTGTAGGAAGTCTGAATACCGGAGCTTGCAGTGAAGTATACTCTTCGCGTGTCTTGGCATAAGAAATATTCCTATCTGTTTAGACCTCCGGGACTTTTTTCTCTACTTTCCAGTTCGTACAGGACCGAGACCAGGCATAATGCGGACCCTTGCAATTTATGAAGAATTTTGGACACTCGCATGGTTGATCGTGAACCTCCTGTCCACAATCTGCACAGGTTGGCTTACCACGTCATCGCAGCTTCGTATGCCCAAATTCATGGCACTGAAAGCAGTGCCGAGGGTTGAGAACTTACGGCCGGACCCTGAGCGAATGGAAGCCAGGTCGGACCTCCTTTGGTAGGGAAGGAGTGGCAAATGTCAGAATATAACTATCGGTTTTCTTCACTACATCGTTCCTTTTGGTTGCGATCCTATAAACTTTGGTGACATGTTGAGGGGAAAGTTCCTCACAGATGTCCTCAATGCTTAAGCAGTCAAGGTCATAGCAAGTGACCACTCCCTTGCAAACATTGAGGAACCTGTACAGTTTCACCTTCACCTTTAAATGATTCGAAGGGCTCAACGGTATCTAAGTTATCTTCATTATTTTCGCCGTCTGGAAGTCATTTTAAGGGACATGCGGCAGTGGACCTAAATCTATAAGACCTAAAGTTACAACTCCTAAACTAAATTTCTTAACTTCATAACACCTAACTTTATAACACCTAATTTTATAGCTCCTAACTTTACTAGACCTAAAGGCACTGGACCTAAATGCACTGGGCCTAAAATTAATTTTTCATAGATTACTTTAAAATATCCTTAACTGTTCAAGCAGGCAGTGGACCTAAAGGCACAAGACCTAATTTTATAAGACCTAAATTCACAAGACCTAAATTTGTATGGCATGCCGGCATAAGTCCTAAAACAACATTCTTTTTGACACACTGATAGGAACACAAACAAAGGTCTTGTCTAGTTTTCTGAGGAATGGGAGGTCGTAGTTCAAATCCTGCTGGGTGTATCGCTCTCGTCATATAAAACACGGCCAAAACGCTTGGAATGTGGAATAATGTCAATCTCATCTAATCTAGTTTGCCGCTGACAAGGAAGTTGGGATTATAATCTCGGCCGAACTTACATAGGTATTTTGCCTATGATTCCTCACTCTCTTTTTGAAGAAAATGTGGGACATTTCCCCTAAATTCTTCCTTCCTTAGTCACTTTAAAATAGTGAAATTAAATTTGGATAGTCCGAACGAAAAGTAAGATGAAAATCTTTGACAGGCAGGAGGATTACCTCATTTTTAATAATCTCGACTGATGTGGTCAGTTTTTATTTAGGAAGTTAATATTTTTCTATCCTTTTCAGGCATGCTAGGAGTGTTTTCCCATTTATTTGTCTACTCATTCTTTCCTAGGTTTAGGGGAGGTTGGTCCACCATGAGACAAAATAAACATTTTTATTTTTGTAATTTTGTACATTTATTTAATCTGACCAAGATTAATATTATCAAAAACTTAAGACTTTATTGTACCTATTTCAATGGTTTGATCCAAGATATAAATATTTTTAGTCATAATAATAAATACAAACATAAATCCTTACATGTGTCTCATTGTGGCCCAATGATGGGCCATGATGAGACACCACTTGGGCCACAATGAGACAAATATACAATTTTACTTTTAGTAAGAAAAAACCTTAAAGCTAATTATAATTTTTAGTTCAGCTATTGTTTATCGATTATTCATTAAGTTCATTTTTTAAACAAACACATTAAAAAAACATATATGGACTTATAGTTGCTACTGTCCTTCGATATTATTTGTGTTGTTAACGAATGTTCAGTAACCTAAAATCAATTTCAAACTTGTAGAATGATTGAAGCCTTTTTGTATTGCCAGAAAATGATGGTTTTGGCAATATCATTTTTATGTCCTCGAGAGGAACTGAAGCCAAATCAGGTACAGGAGGAAATACAAATTGTCCTTCATTTTTAACACACTTTCTCAAGAAACTAATTTCTACATCACTCCCTGATACACTAGGGGCTACAACAGTACCAATATAAAAAATATTTCTTTGCACTGAACTGCACTAAAACAAAATCACCACACTCTGGCTCACGATCCAGCTCCTCAAAACCACTTGGGTCGATTTCCGGTGACCATTCTATCTTATCATCGGAACTATCACATGGTAGATATAGGCCATAATCATTTTCATCTTCTGATAATAGTGGCTCACTATTTAATATTTTCTTTTTCTTATTGAAGAGTTATTTTCTTACCAATGCCAATTTATGTCTTCCATAGAGCTTTTCCTTTGTTTTATTTTCAATTCTGTTTTCCTCCGGAGTGTCAGTTGGTATGCAACTGCTTAATTTGCGTTGCTGATTTCTTTGTTTCTTTCTTGCTCCTGCCTTTGGAAACCCTTTTAAACTGTCAGGGCTGATGAATGATTTCTTCTGTGATGAATCTAAGTTTAATCTTGAAGAATTTGAACCATGTGAACTTTGATAGATTTTTTCTGAATAATCATTAGCGGAAAATAATTTAGAGGATGTTTATAGGGCTCTCTGTGAGGGTAATTGTAAGGACTTAGATTGAATTTCATCAGAAACCACATTCACATGCCCATTTGAAGTACCTGGTAAATCACGGTCTGTTACAGAACTAGACATGAAATCATCATCTGTAAATACATTTCTATCAAATGGGTATATTCCTGTTTTCTTAAACCCTGACTTTATGTTAGAAGGGTTCATTGCTCGTTCATGGCCTATACAACTGGAAACTTGATATATTGCCATTGGAACCCCAGGATTGTGAAGCAGCCAAGAATCTAGAGCAGAATTGTAGTGTGCCTTAAATGAGTAGAATACAGACACACCAAGTGGCTTCAACTTGTTACTGCAATGAGGTGGCAGAGTAACTATAGTAACTATTTTCTTTCGCAAGGTTAAGAGTTTCTATTGTAAGATGGCTTTCATGATTATCATAAATAAGCATAGATGGATTTGCTTTAGCGGAGCTAGTGTGTGCTATAAAGTGTATCATAACAGAAGGAAATATTTCCCCTGTCATCCATTCAGAACTACTCACAATACCCTAAGTTCCGGGTGGGGCACCATTCACTATATGCGTTTTGAAATTCTTACGAGGAAATACCATTATCGGTGGTAAGGAGTTCCCCACTGCACTTACTATACAACAAGTCGTTACCAAAGTTCCCCGTTCCCCACTTGTGCACTGGCTTACTTGCTTAGTGCCTTTTTCAGCTATTACCTTCTTTGGTTTTTGAACTGTGGTGGTTCCAGTATCATCCAAATTATACACACGGCTTCCATCTGAAAATTTATGAGAGCGACTATACGCATTCTCAATATTGCTAAAAAATTGATTGACATTATGTTTGTTGAAGGAAGTTGCCCGGGAGATACTACAACCTTCTGGTTGTCGGATACTCAGCTCTGGATGTCTCTTTAAAAAACCTTGGTGCCAATCAATCCCAGCTTTCTGTTTTATTTCCCACGAAGGAGGCATAGTTTTTGAATTAATCTTTGCCATCTCATATGCTAACTCACGAAAATCTTTAGTTGACTTTCCATAGCACATTTTAGAACACTGAGCCATGTAGTTTGCTAAAGATTTTTCCTTTTTCTAATTGAAAACTAAACAATGTTTGTAGTTGGTGACCATTCTAACTTCGACTTCAGGGTTAGGATTATTCACTTGTTGCTTAACATATCTTTGCAATGTTTGAAATTATACTCCTTGAAATTATACTCCTTGAAATTATACTCCTTTCAAAGAAGCAGCTTCCCGAAGAGACAGTTTTCTACCTTCTTCCCCCAACAAAACTTGCCGTACAGCATTCTGCATATTTTCTTCGGAGAAAGTTCCCTTTTGGCTTTTCCTTTTCCTTCCTCTAGACATGATAATTGACGGTAGGCCTAATAAGAAAGGACACAAACTACAGTATGATGTTTATTCAAGACTATACTTATATTTTATTGGGAAATAATGATTAAATTTAGTATATAGGAATCTTACAATCAAAGTATATACATGGGCCACGATGAGACATGTCTCATTGAGGCCCAAAAAGGTTGAAATAAAACAATTGTGGCTAACCTAACTAAATATAAAAACAATGTTTTAATACTCTCAGCAAGCCTAACTGAAAGATTTGGGGTGTATCTTCATTTTAAATACTTACCCTTTTCTTTTGTTTTTGAATGCAAATCAAACTGTAAAATTACTCCAAAAAATAACTTCTCTACACAAAATATAGACTGAAAACAATAATTTGTAACCAACAGCATGCACCCATTTGCAAATAGAACTATAATTAGGCAGTTAGTTCTTTAATCTGCCACTAGATTTTGTTCTAGCTAATATTTTAATTAAGGGGGAAATTTGAATTGTTTCATGGTGACCCATGTCTTATGGTGGCCCACCCTCCCCTACACAACAAAAACATCATGTTTTGCCCAACAACTTCTTGTGTTTGTATGGAAAATTAAATATATTTTAATTTTAGTAAAGGAGAATAGAAAAAAAAACCGAACTCTTTCAGTAAAAGATTATTTTACTATAATAGAACAATATAGCGATCCCAACGTTGAAGGAGTAAAGCCTCGAAAAGGAGCGCAACACGTTTAACCTAGCGGCTGTGGATCTGTTCTTTTCTTGTTTGTGGCCTAGGATTAGAACCTCGACCTTCTCATCGCTGGAAATCTACTCTATCGAGAGGGTTACACCATCGATGCGGGCGTCAAAACAAATTACAAATTTAGAAAATGTCATTGATTTACAAACTAGAACAAAGTGAAAGAATGGAGGGAAAAAATTAGATGAATGCAACACTTAGAAATAAATTAAGTAAGCTTATACAACACCAGTTAATGTTTAAATGAAGTTTGTAAAACAGGAAGGACACATTGTTAACTACTAAAATCTTAAGTAAAGTGTACTAAAAACAGCATTACAGCTGGAAATAAACTAAATTTAAACCTATTTGCTCACATAATATACATTTCTACTAATAAGTCCTTTTCAAAATTAAAAAAAAATCCCTCTACTACATTCCAGGACGATCCTACAAACTAAAGTTCGTTCACGGTAGGAGTTTACCTCTGAAAGGCCTTTTTCCCTACCAGAAATCTATTATATAGTAGGATATTGGTAGGAAAAAAGACCTTTCAGAGGTAAACTCTTACCGTGAATGAAGTATACTCTATCAGCTAAGAGAAAAAATATGAATGAGGCAGACCAAAGTACCAAAAGATCAGAGCTAGATATATTTTCCAACAGTAAACACGTAATTTCTTATTTTATAAATCTCTCACCATGCAATTTATTATTTATTGCTTTGTTATGTTTTTATTAGATTTTGTTCCTGACCAATTTTAAATAACTTTGAAATGTGTTTATGTGGCATATAAAGGACAAAGTTAAAACTAATCACATAATAGTTATATTTTTAAAAATTGCCAAAAAATCTGTGGGTTAAAATGATTCCTATAAAAATATTATAATAAACATTTGAGTGGGTGCTCTACAAAAATGACACCTAACATAACCATAATTTAAAATCTGTAGGTCCCAATATGCACGGGCACACGTTGCACACAGCCCATGACCGCATGGCACCATCGCACATGTTGAAGGCTCCTCTTTACAAATTCCACACTCTCGCATGACCATCTCTGGCGCGACCACCTCTGGCACAAGTCGAGGTGCCAAGAACGCCCCTGCATCTCCTCGCAAGCTCCTTTCCAGATTTGAAGCACAATGCTTCAGTGTGATCAGGAATTCTCTCATACCTCACCGTCCAGACACAAGGTTTGATTGCGCATCACCTATGCGTAGATCCTGCATAATTTCAGTTCTACTGCGACGTCTAGTCGAGGCCACTAAATGCGTCGATTGAACATACCTACTCTCTTCAGTTGAATTGATTTTTCTGAGCTTATCTGAAAAATAAAATATAAAATGCTGTTTTAATTTATTAGTTTTTAAGTTTATTATTTAGAATGGCGTTTTACTGTCTTTTTGAGGCCTCCTTTGACACACATTAATACAAGGACCAAATATGATAAGTAAACTTAAAAAACAAATTCCCAAGTATTCTCGTGGAGACCCATCCACCTTATTTATCAAATCGTAATCTCTCAAATTAAAACTAAACACGCCAGTCTAACTCACTGGCATATAGAAATAGTTAAAGTAACAGTTATTAACTGCCATACAATTGGTATTTAAATAGTCTTATAACTCTTTATATATTTCAAATAAAAAATAATACATCACGTTTTGCATTAAAATCACTGTGGACAAAATACCAAAGTTTCGAACTCACCAATAAACTCAAATATCCCTGGATGTGAACCCTCCATGCGATTGTTGAGCCTGTAGTAGAAATATTCCACAGGGTTGTTGGCTCGCATGGGCTGCCCATACACAGAGATATCATTCGGTGTAACCCGGTTGATCCAATACTTATGGATATAACGGAATAGCCGGGAAAATTCTCAGTTCAAGTTGTTTAGTCTTGAAATAACCTTTTATTTCATTAAACGCTTCCACTATTCGATCCACCGGAACTAGAGGTAGAATCATTATCATTTTCAACACATCTCTTGCATTTTCATTGGTTGAGCAGAGATGGAACAGCTGTCCCGAAAGTTGCTGGTTCTTGTGCCTTCTAAAAATGCTCTATAGAAAGAAAAAAATTGGTAGAGTTAAATTTAAACCAATCAATGATATTAATACTGGCATAAAAGAGGTTTTTCATTTCTATATTGCCTGCTCTCATAGATAAAACAAACAGATATCATGGCATAAATTCGGAGTTTTAGTTAAATATATATGAATTTTTAAACTTTGTGTGTTGTTGTGATTTTGATAATACACGTAGGAGTTTCACATCAGGTCAATGTTAAACCATGGTTATTGTGAATTTTGATTTTTCTCTGTGTCTTACTACTCGTTGGGTTATCTGCATATTATCATGGGGATGTGGAGGGTAGGATTTTAGAAGAAGTGTCGCTAGCATGGAGAAAAGGTAGGGAACAATTTATACAAAACAAAGAGTTCCTCAGTACACTCAAGTATAAATTGAGCTACGACATCCATATTTTAATTGATTTAATTTATTTTTGTTTATCGACTGTCATAATTTTTTTGGGAGTTACCTTGGTAATGTACAAAAAATTATATAAAAAAAGTTGGCTGTTATAACGATATTGATTTGGACCCCTCTAAAATATGTAAAAAGTCATGGATGAAGGCATTTTTCTTTAAAGTAATATAGGTAAAATATCTTTCTAATACTTCATCCATGGAGAATCACGTGGTTTTCAGAAATAATGTTAAAGCATTTCACCATTAAAATATTTTTTTTTAAATATAATCTTTCTTTGAAAAACAATTACGTAGTGTTTACCCAGAAACAAACAACGCCATTTCCTTATGCCAATATGAAGCTAGCCTTCACAACACCTGTCGCCAGGACTTTTTCTATTAGTTAGTTTTTACACTGATGACAAGGGGTCCAAGAAGCAAGGGGTAAGTCATATAAAAGCCTCTTCTGCGTATGAATACATAGCAATAAGCAATAGCAGTAAGCAGCATTAGTGAGAGTGTGCTAGAGCACCATACATCAGTGGGTTACCATAACATTAATCATAATAATTAACTTAAAAAACAGTATGTGTGTGGTCAACATCAATTAAATAAAACAGTGTGCAACATTCATCAACAGTTATCTCATCTTTCATTTATTATTTTAAATACCGATTTAATTAGTGCTTGACCACGGAGCAATTAACAGCTGATTAAACAGTATGTTTTCTGTATAGTGATAATTGGCGCTCTCATGGGGCTGCAAACAACCGATTATCACAGCAAAATAAATCCAGAATTTTCCGTAACATTATACTGTTGAGTGTTCTCATTTAATATAGTTCTGATGTGGATTACCTGTGTGAACAGCGGGTCGAATTTCTGGTATTATCTATATTACGCCTACCAGTGTTCGCATGGTCTAATGCGTCACACTGGTGGCCAGTTACAGGGAGATCAGGGTGAGAATCTCACTCGGATATACTGAGCGTGGTTTTTCCTAATAGGTTACCCACTCTATTAACGCAAATACGAATACACTTCCTTTAAATTCTACCTATATCATCCCTATCCATTAGTGTAAATTATGCATGCGTAGGCACATAGCCTGAACAGGTAATAAGATGTGGTGAAAATTACAAGCAATGTGTTATTTAATGAATATCAACACACAAGGTGTAAATTTAAGTAGTTATGGAAATGTCCGAATGGAGGTGACCAAAATTAAATTAATTTAAATTAGTTTAAAAAGACACCTGAATACGGGAATCTAACCCTGGACCTTTGACTTAGCTTCTCAATACTCTACCATTGATCTATCCAGGAATCGTCCCGTGCCCAGGGTTGTTCTTCACTCATATTTTAAGGAAGCGTCTTGTGTTGAAAATGTGGAAAATCATCAGCTACAAGAGCATTGGCGCACTAAGCCAAAGGTCTTGGGTTCGACTCCTGTGTCCA
>CABFVX010010624.1:0-13403 GCA_902151425.1 Timema shepardi | reverse complement strand
TCTTTCAGTCTTGGCAGGAAAAATCCCCCTTTTTAATTAAACTTAATTAGTGTTACTGGACACCTCTCTATGAGGCGATCAGTACAGTGTCCTGGAGTTTAATGACAACTTTTTCTCTCAATTTAAAATTTTTGTCATTTAATGTTGCTATGTTCATGATAGATATTCAAAAACTGTTTACTATCATCTTGTGAAGAACATTAAACTCTATGTTTGTACTAAAGCTATATTTGATTTATTTTGCTAAATCAAATGTCTTGCTATAAAAACTGCAAAAAACACTGGGCTTTTCTCACGTACTTTACACTCCCACCTTAAGAGAATGTTAAGCCAGAAACAAATGATTTTTCTTTATTCACATGTCAGATGGTCAAGGATAGTAGAAAACAATAACTTAAAAAGTTTTATGAAATATAATTAATCATTAGGAAAAATTAAGGAATTTGTCTATTTGATGAAGTGATTTTAAAAAATGGCCAAAATATTCTGCAACCGGTGATAGTTCTCTACAAAAATTAATGTAGTTGTGGTGTGGCAGGCACAGAACTAAACAGTGAAGTAAGGGAGGCTACTACAGTGGCATCATGTTCCGACAATAGTTCTTGTGCCTCTTGGAACTCAAAGCGACGCGAGAGTTGTGTCCATAGTCTGTCTTGAGACAAACCTAGAGGGGTATGTAGCAATGATGTCCAGTCTGGTTCCCAAGCACCCGCGAGCAGCTGATAGATACAACAATAAACTTAGTTAAAATGAGATATTTGAGCTGGAAATAGACATTGCAACAAAAACTATTGATAGATTTGCTGAAAATTTAGACTGGTTTCAAATTAATTATTTTGGTTACCTGCCTCGGTGGCGTAGTTAACTAACGCTCTAGTTTCGTGTTGAGCTAGACTTCAAAGGACGAGAAGATCGAGGTTCGAATCTCGGTTGGGTGAACTGGGGGTGGTTTTTCCTAAATGGTTTTCCACTCCCCTCTCCATGCAAATACGGGTTCACTTCCTCTAGATACAACCTTTCCCAATTCCTAATCCATTAGCGTAATTAGTACCTAAGTGTATAACCCAAACGATTAGTAATATATGGTGCTAATTTTTTGTCTTTAAGAGATAGAGATGTGAAAAAGTATTAAGAAATGAAAAGAGAAGTTTATTATTTTAATATAAAGGCCTTTTAGGGATGTGCTGGTGGTGCGGGGAAGAGGGGCCTTCTTTCCCTTAAGCTTGCCTTACATCACTTGAACTATTTGAGGGTTGAGCCCTATTTGTCTCAAATCTAATTTCAAATTCTCGAGTTTTTTTAAAAATGTATTAATTTAAATCACCTCAAATTTCATAAATCTTAGTTTGTGGAAAATGCCTTCATGCAGATAACCATTCATTTGTTAAACTCAAATCCAAACAAATATGTAGGCCTAAATGTTACACCCACTTAAGGAAACTGCCCAATTCACAAATTGTGCACAATTTTTGCTCAGCCCATAAAACATTTCATGAAATGGGCAAAAATGACATAAGCTGTTGCCCATTTCATGAACTGAAAATTATTATCCTATCTACTATGATGATCATAATACATTATAAAATAAACATTTATTCACTCAAATGACACTAAACCATTAGGATATATTGAGTAACATTACCTTGAAATTGTTGATATGAGAATGTGTGTAAATGTCCATTCACAAAATGTTTATATTGAAAACTATCCCAACCTGGCATAACCTAATCTTACATGTATAGTTAGATAAACATTATTCTTAAATATCTTATTATTATTATTATTAGCACCGCGTCTTACTACCCGTTCGGGTTTTACGCACTTACGCTAATGTGTAATGGTAGGGTGATTGTGAGATGAAATGAAGGACCTACAGTTTAACGTGGAATCAGAACCACGGTGGAGGCCTGGCATTCCCCACATTCACAAGATGTATTGTCAGAGGTGAAGGAAGGGTTTGGCAATCAGATAAATCTGTGCCGGGACCGAGGATTGAACCCCGGCTGCCAGCACAGAAGTCTGACACCTTACCCCTAGACCAACAGGTCACCTTTAAATATCTTAATGTCTTTTTCTCCCTCATTCATCATACATGGCTTTTGATTTACACAATTTACCTTAATATATTTGCTTCATTATTCAATCCACAATCCTCCTCTCAACATTCCCAAATCAACCTAACACGCTTCTTTAACATTAATCTATTGCAGTCCCTTTCAAACCACACTCCTTCAGTAAGCTTAGAGCTTATTTATGATATTTTGAACTTACATTTTTAATCAACAAAATTGACCATAAATTGCAAATAAATGGCCAAGTATTCAATTTTGTAAAAATCTATATTTTGTTTGTTTTGTGCGTGTATAATATATTCAAAGATACTACAATTAACTTTAAATATATTTTTATAGTAAAATACATTTTGATAGTCAAATTAATCAATGAATTGTATAGGGTTTGATAGTACATTGAATGTGCTAAGTAAATATTGTTAAATATGTCAAATGCAAAGTTTGGTGCTTCTACCGATGGACATATGGAAATGGAAGAAGTGATAAATATATCAATACTAAATAGCTTGAAAAATATGTTTTTTATACGGCTATAGTTTCAATGAATATTATTACTAAATATTGAATATATCATATGACAAAACATAATATTATATTAGGAATGTTCATCTTCTTTAGGACAGGCGAGTAGAACAATAACAAAACTTTGACTTAGTTTAATACATGAAATTGTCATTTATTTCTATTGGAAAAATGATATCCCAAACAAGGAAGACTACTAAAAGGGCTGAATTTTGTTTTATATTGAATTCACTGAACTTAAGTTGATGTACACATAAGTTAGTGTTGAGAATAGATAAAGAAAGTTTACCTGGTCAAATGGCCGGTGGCCCATGTAAAACATAGTGTGTAGCAAAGACGGAGGAGCTGGCCGACTGGCCGTGGACGGTATAGCGGAGGGTGAAGTGGGTGCCTGCACCCCTGGCTCTAATACCTTCAATTGCCCGAGCACCCATTGGCTACTGTGCTGAAGAAACTGCCACAGCACCTTTAACAATTCAAATTAAGAAACACGACTTGATTGAAATCACAAAGATTGATACAACACCCAAAAGAAAAATATTAACCGAGTCTTTGAATAACTTTATAAAAATGTAATTGTATTTGAACGAAGTGTCAGGAAAAAATTCATAAGCTCCAGAATTGTTCTCATATAGGGGATGGTAGGCTAGGTAGGGTTAGGTAGGGAAAATTGTGCAATGATTCACTTTGATTCTCATGTATATTTGAATTTGTAAATGATAAGGCAAAGCTTGGTAAAGAGAATAAGTATTAATGAAAAATTCAAATTCCAAAAAATGTGTAAATAAGATCAAAGTTATACATCCTCATAATCATCATCAACAACTGTTTCCAGCCTGTGGCCGGGCGAGTTTAGTAAAATCCCTCAATTTTCCTCTATCCTTCCAACACTCTTCCTCCTTTAATCTGTTCCATTCTTCTCCTTTTAATTGCACACTTTTTGGTATCTGCTCCTTGGCCTCCCTTGTTGTCTTTTTGCAACATTTTCTTTGGCATCCTCTCTTTTTCCATCCTCATATGCCCATACTATCTCAGTCTTGCTTCCTCTACTATCTCTTACACTTCATGTACCCCCACTCTTTCCCGAATAACTTCATTCCTAATCTTGTTTCTCCTTGTGACAGCTAACATGTTCCTCATATACTTCATTCCCATATCCTCCACTTTCCTAGTCTCTCTTACATTCAATGTCCATGTTTCTGCTGCTTATGTGACAATGGGTACAAATTACACCCTGTGTAACACTTCCTGACACTTCTCATCTCCATAGCAGATCTCTTACACACCTATAGAACAACTCGCCCTGCTGTCCTTTTCTCACTCTTCCCATTCTCCATCTTAACACAACCCCTGTTATCCTCATAAATACTTTTCACTCTCATTACAACTCCTCTTTCCACTTCAGCCTCCTCCATCAATTTACAAAATTTATTTCTATTCACACTGTCATATGCCTTCACATCCATATATACCATTACCAAGACTTTCCCTTATTCATACTTTCTTTCCATCAGTTGTTGTATGGCAAAGATTAAGTCCTCTAAATCCATGTTGTTCCTTTCTTCACCTTCCTTTCATTTTATTTCTTATTCTCTTTTCCAGTATCTCCTCATATATTTTTATGGTGGCACTTCAGCGTTATCCCCCTATTATTTCTATACCTCTTCCTGTCTCTTTTCTTGAAAATAGGTGTTATAACTCCCTTTTTACAGGCTTCCGGTACTTTGTTCTCCTTCCAAACCACTCTCAGCATCCTGTATAGCCATTGTGTACCTATTTTACTTTTCCACAGTCAGTTCATCTACACCCAGTGCTTTTCCTTGTTTCATCCTCTTTAATGCGTCTTCCACCTCTTTACATGTGGGACCTCTTTTTTCCTCTGTTTCACTCTCATTCCTTTCTCCTTCAGGGTTGAGCATTTTCTCAAAATATCTCTTCTGTATTTATTTTTTTCCCTCTCCTGTCCAACCCATTCTTCCTTCTTCCTCCGTCATTCTAATTTCTTGTTTTCTCGCTTCTCCCATTTCTTATTTGGCTACATTATGCCTTCTTACTTCCTTTCACGCCCCGTTCCAGCAGTTATGCCCATTTTTACATTCAATCCTTCCTGGCTTCTCGTACCACTTGCTTCACTCTTTTCTTCTTCTGTTTCCTCATTCCTATTCTTAAAACTTCCTTTGAATGCTTTAATTTTCTTCTACACAGCTTCTTTCACCCTAATGTTCCACCAGGGTGTATCCTTCCACTTTATTTTATTACTTTTCCTCACACATACCTCCTCTGCAGCTCCCTCTAAACTGTCTCTAAGCATTTCCCATTCAACCTTTACACTTTGCATCTCATCCTTGGGCATTAGGCTTCTTGTCTTTCTTAGGTACAGTTCTCTTTTCTCTTCTTTTTTAGCATTCACATCCTTATTATTCTTTTTTGTCTTACAACCTTTCTCCTACATTCCTGTCCCTTTATGTCTACCACCAACAACCTGTGGTCACTATCTAAGGCCACACTGTATTACCATCACCGACTTTTGCTACCCATCACAAATGTATCTAGTGATCTAATGGCTTTATCTTTCCTTCTCATAACAGCTGTTTACCACTTTTATTTTATTTATTACAAATAGCTCCAAAAACATTCTACCCTCCTCGTTTATTTCTCCCCATTCTTCTTTCCCTTACACCTCCTCAAAGCCGGTTTCTTCTCCTACTTTTGCGTTAAAATACCCCATTACTACCAGACAGTTCTTTCTGCTGGACACCCCACTTGTGGGGCATACACTTGTATCACCTCCACCTTTTCCCCTCCATCAGTTATTGACATTATTATTCTCTCGTTCGACCCTACCACCTCTGTCTGCAGCCCTTCTCTCACTATGATGTCTACTCTAGTTTTCCTTCCTTCATCGTTTCCCATCCAATGCAGAATTAAATAATTTCTGCAGTGATAAAACTAATTCTTGGATAAAATACCCTCCTTAGATTAATATTGGTGGTCACTGCTGCATCTTCCAACAGCTGGAGGTGTGAGTTATCAAAACTTACCTAGAATAATTAAAACAGTTATTAGCACTAATTATTTGAGATGTGAAGTGTTTTGACTTGTAAACATATCCTTACTCACGATGCAGTTTAGTACTAACAGTTTCCTTTTTGGGTTAAGTGCAGGGGCGGATATACGACTCTGCCGCCCAGAGGCACTAAATAATTTGCCTCTCACCTTTACTACATTAGTTTACCTCCTTATTAGTCCCCGTCTCCCTCCTACCACCCCTCATGCACCAACACACATATACCATATACATAAGTGCTATCTGTGGAGTAACAGATAAAAAGAGCTTACATTATTTGATTATTTATTTAAATGAGGCTTCAAAAGTAATAAGAACCTAAGCAAAGACTTGAAAATTCAAATAAATACTCTTACACTATCACAAAACACAAATTCAAATATTATGTAATTAACAACATAAAGTTTGCATTAGTAAACTGTAGACATATCACTACAAATAAAATATTAGCATGTACGCCATAAGAAAATAGTCTATATTACAAGTATCTTTTGCCTTCATTCAAAATTTGCCGCCCCTAAAATCTGCCGCCGTAGGCCCGTGCATATTAGGCTGATACGTAAATTCGCCTCTGGTTTAGTGATGTTTAAATTTGCAAATGGCATTGTTCTATTTTAACCTAACTAATTTGATTACAATTGAAACAAGTTTATGCAAACTATCAATAATAGAAATGTTCCAAACTAATGAATTCTACAGCAAAAGTCTATTTTTATCTTTGTATTCAATTTGAAACACTTTATCAATGTTGCCAGTAAATAAATGAAAAATCAAATTCTAAGCAGTGTTCACATAACTTGGCATGACAAGAAATAGAAGGAATATCAAAATTCTCTATCTTTCATTATCATGTGTGCGAGTAAAACAAAGACAGTTGAATTGAAAATCAGTAAAGTAAACTCCAAATGATGCATACGTCTGGAAGGAGAACAAATGGAAAGTATCCACAAGTTCAAATACCTGAGTAGTGTGGTTTCCTGTAAAAGCACCATAAAGCAGGACATACTCAATGGAGTGACCAATGGGTCAAAAGTCTTTGACACGACAGTTAATGTGGGACAAGGTGCCAGGGAGAACCTGGATGAGTCAATACAAGCTATACCTTGTCCCCATTCTAACCCACAGTTTAGAGACTTGCAAAGTAAATAAGAAAGAGCTGAGTAAGCTGCACGCATGTAAAATGGAATTTTTAAGAAGTGCCTTGCAGAAGACACGGAGAGATGGAGTAAGGGACAAGAGTGTGAGAGAGGAGTAAAGGTTAAGGTCACTAAGATAAATATGGTTCAGCTGTAAGAAAAGAATGGAAAACACAAGAACACCAAGTGTATACATGAAAAGAGAGGTGGGGAAAGAAGACCAGTTGAACGACCCAGAAGAAGTAGGGTGGACCAGAAAACGGAATGAAAAAAAGGAGAGAGCTGGAGAAGAGTGATAAAGAAGAAATGTTCCTGGAAAGACATCGCTGACGAGCGATTGTTTGCAAACACCCAACAAGCTGGAGAGGTTCGGCAATGACGATGATAGTAAAAGATAGAGAATCTACTCCTGCACTGTGACAAGTTATGTGCTTGTACTCTTATGTGTTTTTACTCAACCTAATTTAACCTAGACATGACATAATTTTACCCACCTTCATTTCCCCAGGACAAGAAAATTTCCAGTGCCCACGAGAGGAATACAAATGTTTTCAATCCAATAGAAGAATTTATATTTATTTCTTAGTGTGCGCTGTTTGGAACACCCAAGATTGTTTAGATAACATTACTAAATGTATAGTACCTAAGGGAGCATTATTGTACATTAATTTAGTCATTTAAAATCAGTAAAATTATATAATTATGTATTACGAAGCAATTTTTTCCCATTGACTTCAGTTTTATGTACAATTTTAAGAATTGAAGCTTCTCACCTTCAAGGCTGCTCGCCCATCAGATGTGAAGAGTATTTTGCTAACCAGAGCCTCCTCCATATGAGGGGCAGCTTCCATAGTGCAGTAATCTTCGCCTAGGCTCTCACAACTACAACAAACAAGGCACAAGTCTTTATTGTGGTTAGGATTGGGTGAAATGCTTAAAAATTTTCAATAAATTGGGCAAGGATTAAAAAAAAATCCCTGATATGCCCAAACCCTTGAAATGCACCGATTTGGGGAAATAACTGCCAACATACTAAGGTACAGAGAACAAAATATGAATTTAGATGAAAAATGTCATGATTTATTATTTAAAATAACTATTAGGGAAGGTATATTTTGTTATGTATGGAAGAAAGTACAGGAAAAAGGTATAGAGACAAAGAATAAAGTAAATATAGTGTAATGCGAGTGAATAAATATAAGAACCAACACAGGCCTAGCACATTGAAAAGAGGAACAAAGTTTACACTACTGCCGATGAACAAAGAAGTGATTGTTGCCTCTCAATGTAAATTACATAGTTACGCTCAATAGCTCCAACTAACAAGATGATTTCCTTTTAGGATAATTCATTACCTATTTGTATAGTACAACAGTGACAAGTGTGAATTGATTGAATAAACAGTAAACACCATATTGTTTATACTCTTATTTGTTACTATGACTCCTTTCTATTTCCCCTAGTTCATAATAAAATTACATTTCTAAAAGTATATTATAAAAGTTTTCTTCATATCAAATGGCAATGAAATGTGCAAATTTCCAGTATAAAAAGTAATATTTTAAGGATTACAACCACCGCCGGGATGATGATGGTTAACCATCTGAAGCGTCAGTCAAGCTTGCAATAAGACTGAATTGCTCGCCACAGAACGTTCAAGGTTCAAATCTTAATTAGGTGCACCAGGAGTGGCTTTACATGTGTGACTTACCAAGTTATGTTTTTCCCATCCTCTCTCAACACTAATGTGGGTATATTACCTATAAGATAGCTTCCACATTCCTACCCATTAAATTAAATCAATAATCTTGGTATTGAGCATCACGATTTTTTAAAAAAACTAATGACTTGTGATATTTTTATAAGTGTATTTCTGGGTTTGCCATGTTTGATAGCAATTTTGCAAAATTTGACTTAGTGTGTTTATTAAAATTTTGTATTATTTTAAGTAGAGTTGGGTCGAATCCACTATTTTACAACTCTGAATCTCCAATTTACCTTTCGATCTTGAATCTGAATCTTGTAAGACATTATGACCACAAGAGGAACTACAAATATAATATAAAAATATAAATAATAGCTGAAGTTAACATTATTTCTTATAATCTATTCATTATAACATTTATACATTAAGTTAAGTATTAAATTACTGGTCTGGAGCCTGGTTGTTGACTTCATCCTATAATTATAATTGGTCCTAAATCACCAATAAGCAGTATTAGAGCTCTAAAACAAATTTCCCTCAAAATTTGGAAGAATTCTCTTTGAGGGGTTTGAGAAGTGAATCTGAGATTTTCTCATATTTTCGAATCTCAATAACCCTTAAATGTTTGAGGGATTCGAGGGTCCCATCCTTAATTTCAACTCATTAGGTTTTTCTATTCACTTTTTACAAAAATTAAAACTAAAAATAGAAATAGTTTTTAAATACAGTAATTAATATTCTTTTACCTTTCGGTAAGTATGCTGACAAATTCTTCCATTTTATCTGCAAATGTGCTCAACTGTCCAAGATTACAAAGTGTTTCAGCTAAAGCAATGACATTGTTTCCTCCGATGCACACTAGGTGAGAGTAGAGTGCTAGCACTAACAGCTGAAGCAGTACAGAGTCTCCTACAGGGTGAACATCTGCAGGTAGGATGTCCTCTAATAAAGCGGCAGCCCGATGGAGAGAAGAGGGCACACAGTCCGACAATTGACACAGGCAGTCCAGAGCTAGGGCAGTGGCTTCGTGAGTTTTAGCTCCATCCTGAAAACAATTATGTTGATAAATAAGAGTTAAATTGAATCCAATATTTTACAAACCCGAATCTCCAGAGCACCTTCAAATCCCGAGAGTCAGATCCAAATTAGAATCTAAGAAAAAATTTGAGCATAAGAGGAATTATTAATATAGATTAGAGGTGTACCGATTCAAAACTGATACCGATTACAGCTTGTTTAAAATAATTGTTCATGTTACAATTATTTACACTGATTAGTCCCGATTTTTGATTATTTATTAATAACTATTGAGAAATATGCTTAAGAGAACTATAACAGTTAATGCAATCAATACAAAAAGATTTATTTAAAAATCAACATTTAAGGCTTTGATAATCTTAATTTATGATTAATCTTTGCATAAGCAGGGAAGGTTGGAACTATTATTATTATTATTAGTAGCAATGCGTCTTACTACTCGTTCGGGTTATACACACTTACGCTAATGTGTTATGGTAGGGTGATTGTGAGATGAAATGGAGGACCTACAGTTTAACGTGGAATCCGAACCACGGTGGAGGCCTGGCATTCCCCACATTCACAAGATGTCTTGTCAGAGGTGAAGGAAGGGTTTGGTAATCAGATAAATCTATGCCGGGACCGAGGATTGAACCCCAGCCGCCAGCACAGAAGTCTGACACCTTACCCCTAGACCGCCAGGTCACGAGGTTGGAACTAGATTGTTAGTTTTATCAACAATATGAACATTTATTTATCTGGTTATGTAATCTTTAAATTTT
Source organism: Timema shepardi (assembly GCA_902151425.1). Classification (NCBI taxonomy): domain Eukaryota; kingdom Metazoa; phylum Arthropoda; class Insecta; order Phasmatodea; family Timematidae; genus Timema; species Timema shepardi. Next base: position 3,102 of record CABFVX010010624.1, on the reverse strand, counting down.
ACTTTAAAAAAACCCGATCAATTGTCAATGTACTAATAATCGCCCGATAATAATTCAACAGTATTCGCATTGATAAACCCTTAATATAGATTATAGAAAATACACTTTTTTAAAAAAAAGATTAATTGTGATGCACTAATAATCACCCGATAATAATTCATCAGTATTCGCATTGATAAACTCCTAATATGGATTATAGAAAATACACTTTAAAAAAAAGATTAATTGCTGATACACTAATAATCACCTGAAAATGATTCATCAGTATTCGCATCAGTAAATCCCTAATATAGATAAATAATAGAAAATATGATTAGTAACTAACTGGTCTGGGGCCTGGTTTTTTAGTTCAACCTATAATTATAATTGGTTATGAACCACCAATAAGCAGTATTATAGATATAAAAGAAATTTTATTTGAAAAACAATTTTTTTTTTAAATGTTTGAGTCTTGAATCCAAATTTTTCTTGAATCCTCAAATCATGAATATCCTTAAGGATTTGAGGAATTCAAGGACTCATTCCTAATAAATATGGATTTGTAAGCTTTAGCTCCTTCTTGAAAACATTTTTATTTAGAGCAGTAACTTTGTTAGGTATAGCTAGCTTCACTCTGATAACAATATTATTAGGGCTGGGACTAGCAGCCTGCTGATAATTTGTTTTATTTTCTTTCCATATTACATATATTTTAGAAAATAAATCATTTTTGTTCATTAAATTCCTAGTAAAAATATAAACATAAAAAAAGGCATAGGAAATAAATTAAATATTCTGTGTAAAATATTCGAAAAAGAAGGGAAGTAAAAGTTAGATAAGTGTTTTAGACCTTTTCAATATATATACAAAAATGCTCAACCATGAGCATAAATTATTAGTCAGTTCTAAACATTTTTAAAACTATCAAAAAGTTATTCAAAGGATGATATTCTGTTTATTTGTTTTCATCTTTCCATAAAAAGTAGCTAACAATCATTCATCATCATCATCATAATCATAATCATAAATAATAATATATTTAAATGTCAGTATATTTATTGATTAGTTAATATTTATAAAAAAAAGTAGTTAAGGCAAAAAACTATTAATTAGTCCAATAGTCATTAACTAGTGTTTAATTGTTTTTTTTGTACTCTCACCTCTAAAATCTCGAGGCTTTACTCCTTCAACGTTGGGATCACTAGGTGAGGTACCCAGTGACTACAGCACAATCAAGTGAGCATTTTTAAACGACTCACTTTAAACTCGAATATACTAGAATACAGATACAAAAGATCAGCTCCTGTCAGCTGGCGGTCACCAAGAAAGCTTCAGGTAGCGCCCTCCTCCGTCTCTAAACCCCCACCCCCTCATCATAAGTACCCTAATCCTTCCACACAAACAAGTTTACTCTAACTGCACATTACAAAGAAAACTTGAAACACAATGAACCTTTTTTTTTAACTAAGGGACTGGCTGTCAACTGCAATTATTTATTAAGGAGATAAGAATTGCAAATGCTTAGAAATACCAATTTATTTAAGTGGTTATATATTTTTTAATATTGTTTTAATCAAAATGAGGGTAAAAGTTCTGACCAGTTAAATAGTTTAATTTTTAATTATAAAGCGTGTTTTAAATGTGTGATATCTTATATAGAACCGTAAAAAACAACCCCACAAATTGTGACCCTGTCTAAACATGACTTTTTGATAGAGGAAGGCTAGATACCATACCGTGTGGCCACCAATGCAGGTCTATTATATCTATTTGATGCTATGTATTTAAAATCATTAATGTATACTGACTTGAATTAATTTAAAAACTGGTTATTTCCCGGTGTAAATTAAAATTCCCACATTTAAGTAATTAAAGTTAAAACAAAAATATTGGGATGGTTTTAAATAGTTTTAGGGGTCTCGATTATTTAAAATTAAGTAGTAAACACTAAAGTTAAACTAATGTATTTTGTGTGAGTACATGGATGCAGGCCGGATAGTAATATAAATATATTGCAAAAAAAGGGCCGGTCAGCTATGTCTCAGTGTTTGTCTGTGAATCTTGCATTATCATTCGACATTGAAAGGGAGTTCTCTCTGATAATAAAAGTTAAACAAGTTCAAAATTTTAATTAATCATATAGGGCCCATACGTATGTATATACTCCATTCGTGGTAGGAATTACTCTCTGAAAGGTCTTTTTTCCTACCAATATCCTACTATATAATAGATTTCTGTTAGGGAAAAAGGCCTTTCAGAAAACAATTACTATGCTGAACAGACTTTAGATAAAATTATGTACAGTTTATTGAAGCAATTATTTAACATATTATATATGAGTACTATACACTCTACTTAAAAGTTAGCAAGCTTTCTTTTATGAATTACTAGAAATCCTGCATGGCATTGTCCGTGACCCCTTGTGGCATAATAATTGTATAGACATCCCACCCCATGGTACCCGTATCTCTGAAACGTAATTCTAAAACAGAAAATATTTTCTTCAAAAATTTGTTTAAAATATCAAAATTAAAAAGATAATTAAAAAATCTAAAAATCCTGCTTTAAGGTGCAATCGGACCAACTTCCGTCCACCTATGTTAAAAATTGCAGATCTCCGAGTGCTGTAGATTTGGCTGGGCATTGCACACAAACAAACACACCCAAACACTTCCTTTTATTATTATAAACTATAATGTAACACTGTGGCTTATAAAATACGGCCGTAGGCTATTCTAGTCCATTAAATTATTGATGTCACCTTTCAGGGTAAACCGAATGTTGGCTACATAAATATTATTTTTATACGTGAGATACAAAATAAATATGTATTTCAAAATTATTTACTATTTAACATATTTTGTTATTAAATGAATGGCTTTTAAATAGGAGCTAACGAGTATGAAACATACACGTACAGTTTTAACGTTTTTTATCATTACAAATTAAGATTATATACTTATTGGTTTTACCGTTCGATCTTTTAAATTTGCTTGCTATCTTGCATACAAGATAGAACAGAAATTTCACTGTAAGTTCTGCATGAAAACATTAACAAAGTGTGATGCCAACATGGAGTCATGGCATGATTATTACATTTTTCATAGAGCATATCTCAATAAA
>CABFVX010010623.1:0-13406 GCA_902151425.1 Timema shepardi | reverse complement strand
GAAGTAGAATGTCCGAGAACAGGAAACTGACTCAAATTACCTTTTAAAAATGCATATCGATCTTTCGAGAAGAGGAAGTTATTTTTATTTTCTTAAAAAGACTTTAAATTGTCATCTTGACCTACTGGTGCACTCTGACGTCATTGACAGTGGCTTTTGTGCCTTCTTGGAAGAAGAAGTGCTTTAAGCGCCACGTAATAGATTGTGTTATTTAAATAAAATAAAATATGTTTATAAAATTAGGACAAGATTATTGTCAATGAATGCTCTCACAGATTCTTTAGGGGCAAATCAGGTACATTACAATGTAAATCACAGAACAGAAGGACGCCCAAAGCCACAACTACAATAAAAAACACCTCCAAATAGCTTATTGAAGCATACATTAGTTAAAAAAATCTGCAATCTCCCCTTTTAAGCTTGCTAATAATTTTGGTCATGAGACGCTACTGTTTGGTAAATGTTCTATGTAGTTTCTTGAAACCCCTAAAATGCTTAAAAATGTATTTTTACATAGTAATACCCATTGTTGTGAAATGGAACTTTTGTAGGGACCATGTTATTTACTCATAGCAACCATAGATATGAACAATGATTGGGTGTAATAAATTTGACATTTATATGATGTTGTTCTTATTAGAGATCATTTTGGCATGATGTGTAATAAATTTTACATTTTTACAATGTTCTACTTATTATAGGTCATTTTGAATTAATCTCTCAGGTAGGAAACCTAACTATTTTTAACTACCAACAAACTCTCTCAGGTAGAAAACATAATTATTTTAACTACTAAAAATAAATTAAAAAATGCAATTTTAAACCCTAATCGCTAATTTTGTTTGTCCTGAAATATTAACCTCTCCGACTAAAGGTCCTCTTTCGTTTTCCGCCTCACATATGTTGATTGTTACTTTTGGCAGTCAGAACATTCACACAAACAAAAAATTTGTTTTAAATTATTAAATGCTTTTTACATTGTTGAAACATGAAATTATGAAAATAACCGCTTGGATGTTTCTTTATATTGTGGAAGTAGCATCTATGGTTCACTTAAAAAATGCTTTCCAAAAGAAAGTTTCTAAAAATGCTACGTGTTCTTCTGAAATCAAGATGACAAACCGGTCGAAACAAGGGCGGTTGATGACTTAAAACCATCAAGGAGGTTGTGTTTTTTTGCTGTTCACAAAATTAAAACTTTTATTTTTAAATATTATTTTGTATAGCTCTCTTGAGTTAGAAAAACATTTTATTTTTATTTTGGTGGCCAGTTATAACAAGATATAAGTGTGAATATATATACTTTTTAGCTAATTATTTCATGATCTATAATATCTATTGTTGCCACAACAACAAAACAAAAAGCATAGTAGTTTTATTAATATATTTGGTTTTTTAAATAAGTTATGAAAACACCAATTTTACAGTAATCCTTAGGGAAGAATTATTATAATTGTTTGAGAATAGTCACTTTCAGTCAATGGAATGGCTAAGTATTACTCCAAATGGTGTATAGATTTGGTGTGTAGGCGAAGCATGTCAACATCAACTATCTTATCAGCTGAATGGATTCATGCCACACTGTCTTCAAGCGACTGCAGTAGATTGTCACATGGGTACATCAAAACTTTAAGGTGACCCTACAAGAAAAAATTGAGTGGTGTGAGTTCCGGTGACCTTGGTGGCCATGCCCCTGGCCCTCCACACCCGATACTCTCGTTGGGGTGGACTTCATCAAGCAGTTGCCACACTTGTGCCTCATAGTGTGCAGTCACACTTATACCATATCCTTTGTCGCACAAGAAATAGTATGTCCTCCAACAGCCCAGGTAAAACCGTGTTAAAGAACATACGGTATTTGTGGGAATCCAAATGATCTGGTATCAAACAGAAGCCTACTATCGCATCCCTGTCATCAACGTCTTCCGTGGAAGTGGACAGCTACGGCTCGATTGTCAGATGTTCCTATGGCCATTTCCATATCCTAGTATTCTACGTATGTGTAGTTCATTGCTGCTTACACAAAACTAACCTCACATTCTTACGTATGTCTAATCACCGATGACTATGAAATTTCATGCAGTGTGTTTTTGAGTTACATTTACCAACCTCATCATGTGGTATTGTCTGTTTTCGTGGATTACTACTCACCCTGTATTAATTAAATGAAATATTAATAAAACAGAATTAGGATATTCCAGTATTAACTTGTAAATATAAACCCTGGCTCATTTTTCAATTCTAGTGGTTTTGATGTTCAATTAAAAGGTTAATATCAACAAGTTCCGGCAATAATTGCCATCCTCATTGAAAATGACTTATTGTGACTTACTAAGAAATATCTTTATAGCACCAATACTTGTTGTCTGACCAATTTTATTGTCTCACAAAGGCTCATCCTGTGGGGGCCTGATAAAATTTATTTCTATAACTTTTTATCTTATAACTATTTTATGCCTGTTTTTACAAGGCCATTAATTTAATTCCAATTCATTTCTTTTCATTGCCTTTCTGTCTTACCAATTTTGTAATTAATTCCATCCCTACAACCTTGAGTGAATTAATGTGAACAAAACAAATTATAGTGTTATTTTAGATTTATTTCAATTTAAACATATAATTGTCATTACATTCGGAATTTTAGTATGAAATATGACCTCCTTTAGCTCCATTTCAAGTCCGTTCGGCATTAAGTCAACAAGTTTTTTGTACATTTATTTTACTTCAGGATCATGAAACGATACTTGAATTATACCACACTTCATCTGTTATATGGCTGTACAGTAGATTTTTTTGCCTATTTTTTGCAAATTTCCCAAAGATTATCGATTGAGTTAAAATCCGATGGATTTCCTGGCCATTCCAAATATTCAATATTGTTTTCCAACATAGTTTTTGCTAACCTTTTTGGTCATACAGCATGCAGCAAGACCTTGATAAATATTTGAATTTTCGATTCCAAATTTATTGGCTAGCTTTCCCAGTTCAGGAAGGACTCTAGTTTCTGAAATCATTAAGTATTTTTCACTATTCAGAATTCATCATACCAAATACTGGCACCAGATATCCTAAGCCGTAGTATGAACAGCAACCCCAAAACATTTTTTTAAATGGGTAATTTACCATTTGATGCCGGGGTTTTGGCGACATGTTTTCATTATTTGATCTTTGAACATGATACATTTCTATACTTTGTACTTCAAAATGTATTTTGTCTAAAAATAAGCCTTTCTTCCACTCTGTTAGTTTAAAAAAAATAATATTTTCTTGCTTTTCTGCCAACTTCTAAAATTCCTATTGAGTCATGAATAGAGACCCCAGCAGCTACTAAATCTTTTTGCAAATCAAAACTATATTTTTCAGTTTGCAGTTCGCTGAAGATCACAACATTGATCATTGGGTTCTTCTACAAGACCATTGGATTTGCCAATATAATCTTCCATTATCAGTTTTATTGCAGGAAATGTTGCCAGCATTTTTTTCAGCCAATCAAAGTGATTTAAAATTTTGTATTCCAAGTCTCTCTGAAGACGTTTCAATTTTTTGTGGAAACTGAACATCATTAGTTTTATTTTACCTTGCGGTGATAGATTAAATAGCTCTAAATCCTGAAAAGCATCTGTAAGAAATGCCTTGTCTTACAACCACTGAGTGTCTTCAAGTTGAGCGAAGTATTTCTTCATAATGCGAAAAGAGGTTTTCCTTATAGGGTCATATCCTTCTTTTGAAGAAATTGTTTGATTGGTTCCAATAACAAAATTTGTTTCGTACAATTTTAATGAGTCATATTACTAAGAAAACCCCCAACATCATTAGGAAACTCATCCCTGCCAAGTTCATCTACAAATGCTTTGAAATGCCAATGTTTTTTTGCACTTAAAAAAAATGACAATATTTAGGACAACTTCCATGTGTGCTCAAATGTCAGATACTTGACTGCTAGATGCTCCCGATGAATAAAGCAATGTATAGAGAGGAAATCAGGATATAACACATCAGTCTATAAAATACTCATGTTCATTATGCCCCTCATAGATGGAGCACCATAATTTTCAATACTGACAATCTTTCTACTATCTAATGTATCATCGAGAGTTTCTTTAATTTCCAGAGCCACAAGTTGTATTCTTTAATGCTATTAAGTCTAATAACTCTTCTTTCACATCCAGGCTGTGATACAAAGCGAACAAATAGAGTTAGTTGTGGTTTGTCTTGAATATCTGTAGATTCACCCAAAGCCTGACTCAATGCAGCAACGGTCATCCAATTATCTTGTAAGCTATTTACAATATCAGCGCTGATAGCATACATTCTCTTTTTAATTGTATGCTTGGAAACAGGCTTTTAATAATTTTGTGCAGTTTTTAATTGTTCTAATCTAAAACAATGTGCAGTTTTTAATTGTTCTAATCTAAAACAAATTATTTATACAATATTTATAATGACAAATTTTCCTGAAGTATATAGATGCTTTTCCCTTGCAATATAAACTCATAAAATAAACACAGCCTCATGAAGTTTTTCTTTCAAAGATAAAACTTTAATTAGCCTTGGAACAGAACCATTAAGAAATTATTTGCTAAAAGTATTGTGATGCATTCGCAAATAGTGAGAGAGCTGCTTAATACAATGTGAGCCACAAAGCATCGTCCACAGAGGGGCATCGGCTTTCAAGATATATGAGTGGTAATATCTGTATATAAATGTTAAACCAGTTTTTTTTTGCGATTCGTCCCTCATGCCTGCTATTTACCTTCTAAAACCAAACATGTTTCACTTCTTTCTCTTGAAGGTCAGCACAAAGTGAATAGCTAACTCTGCACATTCAAACTTATATTCACAAATCTTTTTTTGAACTGTCAAGTGTATTGAAATAAATAATGATTTTTCAGTTTCTATCATAGTATATTAAATAGTATATCTTAAAACTTGTCAATTATTATTAATAGCACTTATTTGAGATTTTAAAACATTATTTTTCTTTAAAACCTCTGAATCATATTTCACTAGAAATTTTTTAAATAAGTAATTTCACACAAATTTGTTTTTATTCACATAATTAAATTTTAAAATTATATATATATATTTATTAAGCGCACGCTTAAATTGATACTCAGAAGCTTCATGAAAATCTTGCTAGAGATAATTTAGAATTAACAAACTGGTGCTAGCAGATTCGATTTGATATTATTTATGCATGAATAATAAAACCAGCCTTATATACAGCAACACCCACATAAAATGACAGAAGGATCAAAAAAGAAAATACTTTAAAAACAATTAAAATATTTGTTTTATTTTGTTGCAACCAATTTTTCTAGCTCGTCAGAGTTAAGTGTTCTCTCCAGCCGTTTTAAATTACAATAGCTGTACACAATATTCACAATGATACATCCCGGCAATTTGTTCACAAAGAACATACATAACACACATTACCTCACAGGTAAACCCGTATAACACATGATCATTTAATTTTCATATATCGCATTCTATTTGAGAAAGAGAAAAAACAGCATGAATTACTATTCACATAATTAAATGTCTGATTTTATTTATTAAAGAACAAATTATTGATGCTATACTAGTAAATAATTACAACTGGACCAGAATTTAAACCTGTCGTTTTTACGCTGCCACGTCTCAAGCAGTACCTACTTTGATACACACTAGTCAAATGAAAATTAGACAATGATACAAATTTGGGTAAATTAGATGGTCATTTTACTAATTATAGATGGGTCGAATCCATTATTTTACAAATCTGAATCTTTATGAACAAAGAGGAAATAGAAATAAGATGGAGCAATATAAAATCAAAATAGTTACTAAATGCAAACTTTCTTTCAGTAATCTTATATTTATAATTGGTTCTGAACCACCAATAAGCAATATTAGAGCTCTAAAACAAGTTTCATCTGAAAAATTGATTTTATTTAAGGATTTTGTCTAGAATCTAGAATATACTTAAGGATTCGAGGTCCCAACCCTAGTTCTAATCCTTACCCAGCTGCAATCTTACTAACATAGCACAAAATTAAAAGGAAAATAATTTATTTGTTTAGAAAATCCTTGCAGTTTTTTCAATCAGTTAATACAGCTATGAACCCAGAACATGTCCATCTTTCATCACTAGTAATTATTGTGTTCTACAATACCATTGCAATTCTTAAGAGTAATAATATTCTTTTTATTTGTAGAAGTTATTTTTTATTCTTTCATTTTCAAAATAACCACTCTATATAATGAGGGAGGAATAGATTTAACGTGGGAACTTGATAGTTTATATGATGAGTCAATGTTATTACATCTTCATATTGACAACCTTGTATATTTGTATAAATACCTTGATGTAATTATAAAACTAATGGCATTTGAAGGTCTACACAACTTATTATAAATTGCAATAGAACACAGCTTTTTAAAATACGATACAACTCAAAATTATAACTAAGTATACTTTTAGATTACACTAAAAACAAGTATATTTTTAATGTTTGTTATAATAAACAAAGAAAGCCAACACTGTTGAAGATTGTATAGAAGTGAGAAACACATTATATATATTGAGGATAAAAAGGAAACCTCAAAAATGGAACTATCCAAAACAAATTAATTTCAGGGGTATACTGGGCCCTTTATCTCAAGGACAACATGAGAATTTGTTTGTTGAGGAACTTTTTTTTGTTGGTTTGAAAAAAATAAAGTTTATTTTATCAAGTAGGAAAAAAAATTTGCTTTCTTTTGTATTTGTTATTGAATTTAGCCATAATGGTATTATTGTGAAAAACTAGTAAACACATTTGTCTAGCCTTAGATTATGTATAATAAAGCATGTTCTTACATGACAACGTAATCCAACAGGTTTTTTTTTATTTCAGGTTAGATACATTTAATCCCTACACAATGAAAAAACTTACTGCGAATAACATTTGCTTGGTTAGCTCTTCCTTGGGTTTTTAATACTTTGGGAGAATTGGACTTTTACATCTATTACTGTTTCCAGCCTGTCACCCGGGTCAGTTGGGAGAAGGACTAAATTTGTAAAATATCTCCATATCTTTCAAAAAAAATTATTTTTCTAAGTTTTCTTATTTTTAGGGATCCAACTTCATTTTTTTAGCTTTCAGTATATTTACCTCCCTTACTGTCTACACAATCACAAATGCTAAAGTTCCAGGCCTGAGGAACACATTCCAATATTCATTTGTCACACAATGGAAGTTACACGACTACTTAAAATCAACAATACATTAATCAAGTGAACAATCATATGATGCCTGTGTCGGGTGGTTGTGAAACTTTGGGAAGCAAGAAAATAAAATAATGAAGACATTTTTTTAATATAAAATATTAAAACTTATGCTTGATAAATACTATGTGATATGGTTTCAGTTATAAAATTGAGTTTGACGTGACATTCTTTTTATTAAATTTAACTAGACCTGTGCGAGAATTACAGTTTGACTTTGGGAAATAATGGGAACAGAGAAAAATGTAAGGAAATAATTTTACAATTCAAGGCACATCAATTTTTTAAGTTTATGATGTTGGTCCTAACACTAATCTTAACATTGATTAAAATTAAAAAATAAATACAACAAATTGATGATGAAATTAAAATTAAAAGCTTAAGGAAATGTGGTCTTAAATAAATAAAATTTCACATTTTAATTAAGTTAAATGTAATAGTAGATGCAAAAAATTGTTTTGAAATGAATCAGGTATAGGGTAAAAAACTTATAATTGGTTTTAACTGTAGGTATGAAAAATAAATGTAAATTTTGCTATCTGTATAATTTTTATATTGTGAGTTTTCCATATGAAAGTTAGATAATAGTTTGTAAAGTAATTTTATAATAAAGGAAAGCGATAAAACTAAAGAAAAAGGAAAAATAAACTATTAAGAGTAAATTTGATGAAGAAAGCCCACCTAGGGAAAGAGGAAAAATGTGGGAAGAGTCCATTGTGCATTGGACTCTTCCCACATTTTTCCTCTTTCCCTAGGTGGGCTTTCTTCATCAAATTTACTCTTAATAGTTTATTTCTCCTTTTTCTTTAGTTTTATCGCTTTCCTTTATTATAAAATTATCTAGCCATTGGGCCACCTCATTTTTAAACACTTTGTAAAGTAAATAATTAATAAAGTTTTGAAGTGAAAAAAATAAATAAGGATCGCACACAGCCCTAGTTTTAACAAATCAATATTGTATTAAAGATATGTGATGCAGAAATGCTGACTATTTATCTCAAGCAAAATTACAGTAGCTTTTAAAAAACAACTAACATGTCCATAAGACTTATGCCTTAAATAATGAAAGGAGAAAAACAAAACTTAGTAGACACAGGCTGGCCAATAACTTAATGCAAGTTCAATTACTGTGTTAAGATCAAATTTTTCAAACTTGGTGGCAAAATAGAAACAAGCTGATTTTATTGTATCCTCTCGTGTGTGGTTTCTTCAAGGATGCATCAGACTGGATGAGCCATCAAGGCCTCCAAAGCAAGTAGTAGATACTCAATCAAGTTGAAAACCTAACACATTAATTTGATTTCTAGTCTTGGAGATTATATTGCTTATATTCCTAGAAAATGTGGCCATAAAGAAGAGTAAAGAAGGAAAGTAAGGCTTGAATTCCAAGCTTGGGGAGGAAAACGACAAAATATGTTGGTCTGTGAACAATGAATTTCCCATTATTTTTACAGATACATCAGGAATTGTAATCTTACTTGATAATCTTTACTAATGAAGATAACCTAATGATAATTTACCTTCCCCCCCCTTCCCCCCAATTCACTGGATTAGGCCACATTATGCTTAACAAGAAAATATGAAGGAAAAATGTGAACACCCAATCTTTATAAAATTAAGAATACAAACCATACAACACAATGAACTACCCTAATCTTCAATTTTAAATAAATATTGTTTTAAACAGTTTTTATAAGTGAGAGGAACAAACTCAGTATGAAAATAAGCGCTACTTGTAACATTTATCAAAATTCAGTCATGTGTATTATTTCCTATTCATCTAAAGATTTGAAAACCAAATACTCATCCCATATTCACACTAACAAAATTTAGAACTTGTGTTGATACTAATGCTTCAACAAATAAATGCACATATTTGATAAAACATTTTTCTTTGAAAAGTAAAAAGGTTCCATTAACACATAAATGTGTGATGTTTTTTTCTAAGTGCTAATATTGACGTAATTTCCACTCCACAATAGTTAATGTCAGAATCAGCCCAAGTACATCTAAAAGATCTATAGCGTGATTTACCACAGATTTCCCCATAAATAGAGGGCTGCTTACTTTTCAATGTACCATAAACCCCTCATTTCAATGTTAAAAGAATAATTTTGTGATAATACAATATAAATAGGTTTAACAGTAATAATATGAAACTGGATAAAGTACAAGTTGATAAACCCAAGTGTTGAAGCTAAGACTGGTCTAAAAGTACTTTTAGTGCATATCTCATTTTAATGTATGAGCGATGAGACCCAAACACAAGATGTACTTCTATTATCCTTCACACTCTGTCATAATCTTATCATAAAACTTGTATTTTGGGTTTGGATTATGGCAGACCCGCATTCATCGTCAGGAATTTACACACATGTTTCCATACCAATAAAGACCTACAAATTCAAATACAGTTATTCAACTAATAACACATCCTGTGCCTTCATAAGAAGGAACTTTCATCCCGAAAACAGATAACAGGAAAATGATCTCACTTGCCGAGTGAGAACTGCGTTTACAAATGACCCAAGCTCGCACACATTCACATTTGTGAAGCAGCGAGCAACAAATGACCTATTTTATTGTTTTTTTATATTGAAAAAAAACAACCATTAAATAAATTATTTAAGAGCCTAAATTCATAAACTTCATTCACAAACTTTAGAAACCATTTTTTCCATCTCAATGTCACTATCAATTTCGTGGAGGGCACTCTCTTCTGCTGCAGACTTCTGTGCATCTGTGGCCGCGCTGGTGGGGGGGAACGGAACATACGACTGGGTAGGTGTGCTCACCACGGGTGAGCTTTCTTTGGAGTTGGGTGTGTTTGCTACGCACGACGCATCAAATGTCAGGTCGATCAGGTCATCTAGTCCTTCAGGAGTCTTTAGCTTCGCAAACTCCTCCTTAAGCAATCGGAAATGTCTCTACAACAGGGTCACAAAACAGTTTATTAGACTCAAAAGAGTTCAGTTATAAGAGTCAATGTCAAGAATAAGTATAAAAATAATGAAGAGTTAACTAAACAAGCATTACGCAAAAATAAAATATTATGCCGAAGATGCAAGCATATTTAAAGTGGTGTAGCTATTACTTATTAGTCCAGTTGAAGCTATGAAAAAAGAATTTGTTTGAACTCATTCAGTTGCTATTTTGTACAATTTAAACTCAGGAGTATGAAATTAAAATATTAAGAAACAATCTTGTTCAAATTTAAAAGCGTCAAATGGAATGATAACTAAGCTTTGTTTTAACTTGTGGAATGGAAAACGAATACTACCTTGAGTGCCATGGCGTTGAGCGAGATGGCTCTGCCAGTCCTTCTGTCCCCACACTGGCCCTCCATATCTGCAATCCAGCCCTCAATCTGAGTCACTATCTCTTGACGTTTAATCCAGAAATGAGTTTGAATAACCTGCAAATAAAGGTTTGGAAAGAAGCCATTTAAGTGAGGTATGTAAAATCATGTTATGACTCTCACTAGCCATTTTAAGAGAATCAGGGTACAATGAAATACCTTATCTTATTCAGTAATTTAAAAACTTTGTGCGGATCAGATGTTTTAGTTAGGTGCCCTCATTCTATAATTGAGTATGCAAGAAGCTATAGGGCATCAATGGTTGGAGCGATAGTATTTGAAAGCTAGTAGAAGGTTATTTATTACAAATAGTCACTAATGTCAATCTATTTGGAAATAATTATTACTAAGAGTTGGGTCGAATCCACTATTAACAAATTATAATCTCCAACTTCTCGAATCCATTTCCAAAACTTGAAAATAATTATAAACATTAGAGGAAATATAAATACTAAATAGCAACTCATCATCATCAATTGTTTCCAGCCTGTAGTCGAGTCAGCTTAATTTCCCTGTTTAATACCATTGGTTAAATTTTAACTTTTCCTTTTGACAACTCTGAATCTATCATAATATTACCTTTAAACTTAATGTTAACTTTTTTACTATAATTAATATATCTTGCTTAGTAATGTTTTATTCATTAACACGTAACCTTAGAATATGTGATTTTTATTTGTATGTATTGTCTAATTTTAATATATCTTTTTTGTATTTTAACCTATTCCGCATTTAAACTGTTCTTGTTCTACTTGATTTCACATACCTTAATAAGAATTATAAGTTAAAGTTTTTTGCTATAGGCTTGCCATTATTATATTCAGTATATCTTTTCTTCTATATAATGTAATATATATTCATTCAGACTTGTTATTATACATAACTATTCAAACACTTATAATCTCAATATGTTTTTGCTAATTAAATTTTTTTTCTATATTTTTTTTTCCCTCTTATATTTTGTATCAATTATATATTTTCATTTATAATCAGATCCTTTTGTTATTGTTTATTGGGTGTTCCTTGAATAATTAATTAGTATTATTATAATTCTCCTTACTAAATCACTATGAAATTATTAAAAGTAATTAAATAGTGGGATAAAACTTAAGTTTATGTTATTTTAAATGCAAAACATAACATGTTATTATAAAACTTTACTTTTATAACAAAACAGTGACCTTTTACAAGTGATGGCAACCCAAAATCTAAACATATGATTTTGAACTGTCATCCATGTAAAACCTATCATGAACAGACTATAGATACAGGAATAAGACTTCCCAGGTATGAGGTACGTGAACTGCCAGTATAATAATAATTCGCGGTCTGGAAGTCAGCATAATCAGAAAGTGGATTGTGTAGAGATTAGAACAATGAAAGACTCACCTGAGGGATGTAGCTCTAATAATGAGAAGTGGTTCTTGTAAGCCAGCTTTCCTGAGGTTTTATCATTATCAATGTTTACCACTAAACCTTCCACATTATTACACCATTAAAATCAAGTATATGAATACACCAACTCTACAACCAAACTAAAATGAGGACTAACACACAAAAATTTTCCTGGCCCATCAGTAGTAGTAATAAAAATATATAAAAAATAAGTATGTATGTAGGCAAACTTAAAATAGGATAGGTTTAAATGAATAAGCCGTAAGGTAAGGTCCTAAATCCAGCATAGTTGATAGGCCTATATATGACTTGCAATGGCTGCATGGTGCACCAGATAATAGTTTTAGCTTGAATTTTAAAATAATGCATTGTCATGTGGAATGAGGAATCTGTACAAAGTTTCAGCCTTCTATCTCTATTAGAAGTGACTGAAAAAAGTGGTTGGCAGATCTGATGATAGCAGCAGCGAACTAATATAGGTAAGGTATGTATACAAAAAGTGGCAATTCAAAATTTAAAACTCGGTGAACAACAAAGAACCTTTGGACTAAAAAAAACTAAAAAAAGACATTGTATTTACAACCAATAATCATACACCTTAGCTCAGTCAGTAGTGCGTCTGCCTACTGAGCTAAGGCTTCCGGGTTCAATACCCGGCATGGCCGAAAATTTATAATTTATGAAATTATGGGTTTACCCTTTCACAATGATAAATTGATGGCCAAGGACTGGATGTTGTGCCTGTCCTAGTCTTGAGTTGTATTGTATTAAGAGGCATATGAAGCTACAACAGGTCTAGCAAGCCGGTAGTGGAGAATATATGACTTGAATAGAAAAGTGAACCAGGCTATAGGCTGGAAACAATAGTGGATTTAAAGTAAATTTACAACCAAGACTTAATTAAAACTTTCAGGGCTTTAATTAAATCCCTATTTTAAAATGGCCTCACCTCCTTGAAACAAGGGCATGGATTGCGAATCTGCTCTAGCATTGCCCATTTCACTGAGGCCTGGCAGATATTGGAGTTGTACTCTCGGGAGCTTTGGTTGCCTGAAGGGGTACCCCTAGACCGCTCGTAGCCGGGTTCATTAAAGTATGGCTCTGGAACCAGGATTAATGACTGGATAGACACCAGCACCTGAAACAACCAATACTAACTCATGTAGAGCGGGAGAGAGAAAGAAAGCAGTAGCAGGAGAACATGATTAAACATCTGTGGTAACATGGTGTTTACTTAACTTGACCATTGGAATTCTCGACATTTTTCTTGATTCACCCTGATCATTTCCTGAAATTCCTGACTCGAAAATATGTCAAACCCTTCTATCTGCCCCCCTGCAGTTTTTGTTAATTTTTTTATGAATAATAATAAGTTTAAAAATTTAAATAAAGTCTTTTTTATTT
>CABFVX010010622.1:0-13406 GCA_902151425.1 Timema shepardi | reverse complement strand
TGTTGACCCAGTTGGCTGTCCCAGTTAGCTGTCCCAGTTGGCTGTCCCAGTTGGTAAGTGTTGTTACAACGTAAGTTGTTACACACGTATTATCGTTTTCAAAATGTATATGATATTTTTTTGCATACCCCATTAAACTCTGCCCCGTTCACTGTGCGAATATCCGTCTATGTCACCAATGGAATCTTGATATCAAATCAGAGCACTTTAACAGTCTCATGCTATTACGACTTACTGTGATACAGTAGACACCATTTGTTTGTCGGTTGAATATTACTGAATAATCCTGTCCACCTGCAACCCCCCTTTATCATCACACATAAATAACTTTCAGGGATGGTAAAAATAGAGTAATCTTTTCAAAAACTAAACAAATACAGCTCATTGAAAAAGTGAAACAGCATAAAGCGTTAGGGGTTCAAAATAATTTTGTATTTTAGAAATGAACGTTAATATAATGGCCACACATAGGTTTTAAGAACCATAGATAACTGCCAGCGCTCAAACGGCATTTTACAATATATTAGCTACTGATAATCAACATTTGATGATAGCGGGACATCTCCTCACGTACATAAATAGCTACCCAAACATATTACATAATCAATATTTAGATTGGCCTTCATACCAAATTCCCATTAGCCCCGTCATAAAAGGAATTAACAGGCAAACCAAAGGCCCAGGTATTAATAATTAATCAGGTAACCATGAAATAATGATTTAGTTGTCCTATCAGCACTCACAAAATAGTCCAAACAATAACAATGTGGTGCAATTTAACATACATCATCCCAAGTAAATCGGACTTATTGGAATATCCGCAAAATTTCCTAATTTGGAAAACATGCCTTGAAACGTCTGTAAAAATTTTTTATAATAAGAGCAAAGCTAACAGTATAAACTCTCCGAATCGCGGCCCCAACTTTGACTAACATATTATAAACTTTCAACATATCTAACAAAAATAAACTATCTCTTAATTAGTAACAAATGCAAACTCAACGACTTGTGGCCCAAACTTTGACTAACATATAATAAACTTTTAACATATCCAACAATAATAAACGATCTCCTAAATAACAACAAATGATTAAAATCCTTATAAAGATTAAAAATAGGCAAAGCTGAAGAACTACGATATCTGTTTAACCACTCACAAAAATGGCGGTACCCAAAAGATATAAAACCAAATCATTAGGCGGATAAGCAAAAGATTTAAGTTATAATACAGGAACCTAATGTTCCTCAAAAGATCATAAGATTAAAGGCAAACTAACGGTATGAACCAACCATTGAAAAACATATTTAATACTTTGTATAGCTTTAAGAGCCAATTCACTAAGTTCATTTCGCGTTAATAACCGACAAATTTAAATATTACAAGTCCAGAAAGATAATTTTGAATAGTATGAAAACATGTTCAGCCCACAAGGAATTTAGAATATCCGGGTGTTAATTAGCTTACGACAACGTCGCTCAACCTATAATCAGTGTGTAATGTGTATCTACATCACAGATCCTTACCATTATGTGTCCTCCAAATATGCCATGACCTCTCAAGTTGCGGGAATAAAGGTTGTTGTAGAGGGGTAAGGGGTAGCATACTTCTAAAATATGCTTTAACATTCTACGCACCTATAAACGCGCATTAGAGAACTGTTATATGAGCTTTCTGAACACGGACAATGGAGAGCATTGAGCTCCACCATATCGTTATTCTTTTCTTATTTTTTTTGGACCTGGTGGTCTAGGGGTAAGGTGTCAGACTTCTATGCTGGCGGCCGGGGTTCGATCCTCGGTCCCGGCAAAGATTTATCTGATTACCAAACCCTCCCTTCACCTCTGACAAGACATCTTGTTAATGTGAGGAATGCCAGGCCTCCACCGTGGTTCGGATTCCACGTTAAACTGTAGGCCCTTCATTTCATCTCACAATCACCCTACCATTACACATTAGCGTAAGTGCGTATAACCCGAACGGGTAGTAAGACGCGGTGCTAATAATAATAATAATAATAATAATTTTTTTCTTTTAGGTGAGGCTCAGCACTGATGACGGGGATGGAACCTCAGGCCTCAAATCAGTCCAATATTAGACAGTACCGCGAGTGTTGAAGAGTTGTGGTCTTGCTGAAACGGGTCACCTGGGGACAGGATCGTGAATCAAACAACCTCTTAGCGTCCACATGTTATAACAAGGTTACACATCCACCAATAGCTTTAGGAGAAAGGATAAGTATTTGCTCAAGGGCATGATCACTAACAATACAATTATATTTTTCATTCTTCCGTTCTACTGAAAAATATCCTTGTTTAAAAGCATTTAAGACTCTCTCAGGAAGTTAAAATATAAGATCCATACAAGATGCATCCACGAAGATAATTGTGGTTATTTTAGACTTTACTTGCATTTTTTATATAGTTTTACCTTATATAAAATACAACTGCAAAATGAAGTCCATAATTTTAACCCTTTTTTTTATCTTGATATGATGAACGAGTCGGAAGTTGTAGTGGAAACAAAATTCTCCACCACTTGCGATATTCAACCCCTCCCCACGGGCTGTCGACTACCACTTTTCATACTCAACTGGGTCCCCAGAACATGGATCAGAAGTCAAATTTTGTCATTCTTGAAATTAATTCTCAATGTAAGCTAGCGCCTGGTCTAATCTAAGTTTTGAAAAAAGAATGTGTGTATGAGAGTGTATGAGAACGATAGTTTGTGAAAAAGTGTGTAATAAACTGTGTTTAAAAGACAGATTGTGTGATATAGATAGTTTGTAAGGGAAAGTATGTTTATAAAAGAGAGTGTGTAAGAATGTGTGTGTGTGTGTGTGTGTGTGTAAGAGAGAGAGAGAAAAATATATATATAAGGTAATGGGGTATATAATTATTTTTTCAGCACCGCGTTTTACAACCCGTTGGGGCTATACGTTTATTTACTAATTACATTAATGTTTTAATGGATGTGAATTGTCATATTAATAGGATGTGTACCTGCATTCGCGTGAAAGCATAGTGAAAAATTATTTTGAAAACACACCCTTAGTAAATTCAACGGAGATTTGAATCTCCATCTCCTCGTCATCGGCAATCTAGATTACTGCTCAAAAACTGTTTTATAATATGCAGCAACCTAAGCGGGTCACAAAGTGTTATTTTGAAATAATTGGCTATATAGATAAATAGTTAACATTAATTGAGTCTAAATCTCATTTGTATAATGAAAAACATAACCTATAATTAATTATATGATGGATGGGATA
Source organism: Timema shepardi (assembly GCA_902151425.1). NCBI lineage: Eukaryota > Metazoa > Arthropoda > Insecta > Phasmatodea > Timematidae > Timema > Timema shepardi. The sequence continues at coordinate 10,137 of CABFVX010010622.1, read as the reverse complement.
CATTCAATCTTACTTTGAATTATCATCCACTTACTCTCAAATTTATCGGTAGTTAGAAAACATAAATAAACTAATTGGTCTTATGATATTATTTGAAGAAACTAACACCACCATCCATCCTCAAACATTTAAAATAGTTATTTAAACATATTTCAAGATCACATCTTAAAAAACATTCTAAATCAAATCCTTAATAAGAAAAGAATAAATATAAGTTAAGACTTAGATATTGTTATTTAATAATTGAGATTAATTGAGAGTAAAAAATGGATTAAGTTTAACTATAATGGCCCTGAAACTCATTGACTTACTAACATTATCAAGAAAAATTATTTTAACATCGCTTTCTCCATCAATAACAATATTAAAAAGAACCTCAGTAATAGCAACTTGAATATAAATTACAAATATAGTAAAAATATAATTTATCAACTCTCCTCTGAAGAAGGGATCTTAAAGCTCGTTATAAATAACATATCTCTGAATTTAATTTGACAGAAAAATATATATTTAGAGCATTTAAAAAAAGCAAACCACCAACCCAAACTGTTTGAACAAGGTATGAAACTTCTTCAGTTATCCCACAAGGGAACCAAATTAAATAGAGCAGATAATTTTTTTTCATTCAAACAGATTTATTTCACAAAAAATCCATTCTTAATCAACATTTACAATTATAAAACCATATTCTACTTAATACTTTAAAACACTTGTAACATTACGATGTATAATGTTCCAATGGGACCACGCCCACTACGGACGTTAATGGATGTATCGCATCAATTCATACTACCCGCTCCAATAAATTCAATTAAATTTAGGATCCCTACAATAGTATTGTTCGCTGTTGTAGTTCTTGTAGGCTAAGAAGACATAATATAACCATGCTGGGCAATATGTTTCACTACTCAATCCAAACCAATGTAATATATATTCTATTCACGTACTTACCACATGAATCTGCTGTCTATAGAATCCTGCTAGGCTGGACGACTCACGGTAACCAAGACCGGCGACTGGAGCAGAAAAGGCCGGTGTATCAACAAATGCGTCCCGGCACTCCGACTGTACTAGCGTGAAATGAGCCTAGGACTATCTACATCTACTGGAAGACAACTATGTTTGCGACCTCTGGCGGATACTAGAGGAACCTCCTTCGAAACATCGTGTGATTGGAGATATTCACTAATATTCCAATGGAGCAAGAACAACTTTCAACAACATCCACATGGCCTACGTGGCTTTTTGCAGGCATCGTGACGTCACCGCGTGTGTTTATGTATCCCCATCATAACAATGAAATCCCTATATAATGGCTATGCATGTATGCAAATACTGACTATTCTTCGATCGACGATCAACGACAGATCATTGTCATGGAGCTGGGCAATGGCTGGAGAAAGACTTGTAAATGTATCAAACTCGTCGCTTAGACGAGTGGAGTTATGAACTCTTAACTTCTTTATTATCTATAATCTTCTAACATAAATTATTCTGTTTCAAAATCTAACATATTTATTATTTAATCGTCTATTTAAATTTAAAATACTATATCTTAAAAATGTAGCTTTCGGGCGCTGGACGTGTACTTTTGTATTTATTCTCGTAAATATTTTCAGTTACGTGATAATTAGAAGTTTGACAGGTTAATATTTATTTGTTTGGAATTGTAGAGTATTCCCGTTTTTTTTAAAGTAACTTTTCGTATTTGAATTTATGGTTAGAAATAACGTAACGTGATGTAACTTTTTTTGGAATTTGAATTATGATAACTTTAATCTTTTGTAACGTAAGTTCCTTTTGAAGAGCTAAGTTTTGTTTATTTATTTTTGGGAACTGTGTGTCCCATATTGTCTGTCAGATCGAGTAGTCCCGTGGGTGTTTGTGCTTATGTCTGGTAGTCAAACCCTCACGTTTTGTAAACTCTGTAATGTAGTCGTCAACATTTAATTTTCTTTATATATTAGATATCTTTTTCTGTGCATTACGAAACCTTTGGAACCATATCAAGGTGCCCATTAGGCCCTTATAATTTTTGAATTGCATATAAATAAATACGCTGTAGTATTGTCTCCTAGAGACTGGTCTATCAAAATTGTGATGGATATCTTTTTTGCTTTTGTTAAAATACTTGCACAACTTGAATTTTGTAAAGTTGTTTACTTCGAGTATGATTTCCAACACAACTCATTATGGTATAATGAAACCATTTATTGTCATCTGCGTTATTGTCATTAATTGAATAAACTACTCTTTGTTGAATTTACATGTTTTTACAATTTCCTTTTTTTTGTATGTTAGTTTATATCCTCTCCCTTTATTACCTTTTAATGGTTGGGGTAGTATTGAGTCGTAGATAGGGTGTAACACACTTACCTAAAAATATTAAAATTATGTAAACCCTATCTATCCAGCTTTACCCTACAGCGTGGTGAAATGACCCGTTCAAGCCGGAATCGAGAATATTAGCACCTTATTCTCCTCCTAATTTCCGTTTCCATCCATCTATCCATCATGCCATAGCTCCGCGAGCATCATCTTCATTAGACATTTCACAACCCAATATATTTATACCCTGCTTAATCAAAATTATACCTTCTATTTCGCTTTTAGCACATCATTTTTTCCATTACAGATAATCTATGACATCCCACACCTTGCCAGTTAACATTTTTCAGACATGCAAACACATTGTGTTTTAACCAACGATGGCGTAAATTATTTTCTTTAGATAATTTCCTGTATAATTTTTTACAATTTTCTAATGTATATTTTCTATTTTTTTCAATTTAACCTTAATATTCTTTATCATTTCTTCTGGATTCTTTAATCTCAGTTTTACAGTTTCCATTGAATATGGTACGATATTGATGTGTATGTTGGATAGTAGTCTTCTAGAACTCTCCATTTTATCTGGACTACCAAAAAGGCGTAAAGGGATTTCAGCTAAGTAGACAAATAGCGGCGACCATGAACTACTAATTACTCTATAGCTATTTGTTATGGTTACTATGTCAATGGCCGGTGCTACTAATCTTTGGACCACTAACTACTCTGGAGTATCAGTGCTACCAATATCTGGACTACTAACTACCTTGTAGTGTCAGTGCTACCAATCTCTGTACCATTAATTACCCTGGAGCATAAGTGCTACCAATCTCAGGACCACTAACTACCTTATAGTATTAGTGCTACCAATATCTGGACCACTAATTACCCTGAAATATCAGTGCTATAAATCTCGCGATCACTGCTTACCCTCAAGTATCAATGTTACCAATCTCTGGACCACTGATTACTCTGGAACACTAGCGCTACCAATCTATTAATCACTACTTATCCTCAAGTATCAATGCTACCAACTTCACAGGCGCGAATTATCCTGGAATAATAATATATAACATCCTCAAGGACATTAATAATCTTGTTGGATTTTTATATTAATGCCTACCAAATTAACTGTTTAATATGGATAGAAATTTTCTGTAAGTTCTAATAATTTGACCAAACTACCATGGTGACGCCAAATGCATGAGTGACTACAGAAATGTTCTAAAATTGAAATTTAGATTATATCAACAGGGTCCCTTTTCGTCATGAAAATACTTTGTGTATCCACGCAAAGCCTTAATAATATTGTAGTAACCCACTAAATATCAAAGAGCCTAGAACTTTAATAAAGAGAAATGTAGAGAATTTGATGACTTGATTAATTTGAATAATAATATATTAAGTTTGATTCACAAAATTATTTTATCCTTCTATTTTAAAAGTTATTATTTACAGTGGGGTGGAATTGACACAGAGTAAAGGTCTATTTTTTCCAATATTGATGAGGAAAAATAATTCTTGGCCAAAATAAATCAATTATAGATTCAGTAGAAACTGTACATTTAGTTTAATACTGTACATCTAGTAAGCTTAACAGATTTGAGATTATTTCTTCTTGTTAATATCGCTTAAATTCAACAGAGACTTTTTCTATTCATTGATAAATTATGCGTTAAATTTCTGTGACACCTATGACCTATATTTCAGTCTATTGGGATTACTACTATTATACATATTCTTATGGGTTGTTTATGTTTATTATAATATGTATTTTTAGCTTAGTAACCGAATGGTTACTATTGCACATTGTTATTGTAATTTGCAAATAACATTGTACTGATACTTCTTATAACTGGTTTGTACACTTTGCGAAATAACTATTGTTCATGTCACGAAGGTATCTGGGTTCCCGTGTTGTTAAGGGAGCAGATGTAACTTATTATTACGCATAATTTTCAGACAAAAATACACTTTTAAGTTGTCATAATATTTATTGTTATGTGTCTGGTCTGGCTAATTTAATTTTACCTTCTTAGTTTCTGATTTCTATGTCTTGTTACCGTCCCTATTTTCCCACCTTCTGATGTAAAATCCTGAATAGGGAATAGTTATGCGCCGAAGGTTTATAAGAGCTCTTATGGTGCAAGTTCAGTGTAAGGTGCGGTGGTATATTACCTCAATTATATTTACCACTATCCAAAGAAATGCATTATTTCTACTAATCGTAATACGAAGCAACAAATAAAACTAAACTATGCTTTCTCTTTGGATTTAAGTTTGAAGAATAGTATTTCTTAGATTCTAGAATTTCCCTTTGGTGTTGAAATAAATATTTTCCCTTGGCAATCAATTTGTGAATATCAATCAATTGTATTGGTTTTATCATCACTTATCAGCTGAATAAAGATATAGCACGTTTATAAACAGTTTAACCATTCTATAAATATTACACATATCTTAAAATTATATTTGACTCAATTTAGTGGTTCTTTAGTTATAAGTAAATATACATAATCATTAAACTATTCTTTATCTGTGAAAATCCATCAATTCAATTGTGCCGCCTTTAACGTCCCTTATCATCTCCTTGAAGATATAATTAATTTGTCAATAGGTTATAGCCTTTCCAGAAAAATTCTAAATATTATTAAAAATACTCCATCAAATATATTTTGTAATCCACTAATTATAAACAAATATACATTGGTGCAGAAACTACCTTTTACAAAATTTGTGAATATGAAATAAAAAACCAAACAATAGTATGATTAATCTTTGAGTTTAAGATTGGAAAGTATTCTGTAAAAATTAGGCCTAAATTTTAAATTTCGAGATAAAGTAAAAAATAAAGAGTTAATTTTACATTTAATAGAAGAAAATCATTGTTCACGTGGCTAAAAACATATTTTTGAAAAAAAAAATATTTATTTATTTATAACTAGCCTATATTTTTTACGGTAAATATCAACATAGTACAAAATATACCCCATCCAAATCTCTACAGTGATTCATCAGTTATAAAAGAACACTTGAATGTACAAAAATTCTCTTTTATATTTAGAGAATATGTACTTATTTATATATATATATATATATATATATGTAATAATTATATTATATTAATATATATTTTACATATCTTAAATATTTTATCTTTGAAATGTATTGAAAACTGACGTTAACTGTATTATGTTTGATTTGATAGGTTATTTATATCTGTCTTACATATATAACTTACTCACGTAGATGTAAATTAGAGTTTGGAACTTGTTTTGAAATAAAAAGTTACAAATTAGTATTTATACATTTGGGCTTTATTTCAAGTATTTGATAAATTCAAGATGTTATCACTACTATTAAATAGACTGCTAGTTTAATTTTTTTGAAATTAGTAGTTATTAAAATTATCCCTTATTTCATCCCCATTTACTAAACTTCCCTATTGTTTTAGTATGTACTCCCACGTGGTAGGTTTAGGAGGTCTTGCTATTAAATTATTACCAGGGTGTGTTTGTACCGTGGATTGGACCTGATTGGTGAACACGCTTGACAAACACCCCCTATTCCACTTCAACCCCTGGAAGGCACAGAGCTGGATGTAGGAGTTCTCACTGTAGTTCGAGTCTGAAAAGGGTGAGGTTGAGTAATATACACTGTACTCCCGAGAGAAGGGTTAGAGGGGGTTGTAGCCCCTCCCTGAGCAATTATCAAATGTTACAGTACGAGGTCACGTGCCACCAGGGACGGCCCTTCACTCTGCATGCAGCCAGGTCTACCAACTTACTATCCCCGCTCTCGGTTTCCTTCCACAAAAGGAGAGCTCTGATAGTAATTATGGAAACTGGTTTCCACAAATGAAAAAAAATAGTATTTTAAACACTCTAAGTTTAATCTACCATCTACATTTAAAATAAATTAAAATAATATTTTTTTAAATATATATACTATTTTATTTTATACTCAGCTGAACTAAATTATTAAAATTTGTTCATTAATTTACATTAAAAAAATGTTCCTTGTGACCTTTTAGAACTAGTTGTACGGTCTTTGGATAAATTTTATAATTTTGCTACAATGAGAATATTAAACTGTGTTGGAGCTATTACACTGCTTTAAATTTACCTTAATAGCCTTATGGAAATAATAATGTACATTTTTAGTCTAACTAGACAGTTCAGATGATTTTCATTCTATTAAAATTTAGATTTAAAACGTTTGTCTATCACTGTAATATGTGGATATTTACCTAGATTTTCACGTTTAATTTATTTTTGCTATAATATTAAGTCATAATTTTAATAACTAATTGTACAGAAGTTTTAAAAATAAAAGCACTTTTAAAAGCTAGGAGTCAACATATATTGGCTAAATAAAAATAAAATAGCTATGTTCGTTGTAGTTGTATACAAGAATATTACTGTGTAGTCGTCTTAAGGCAATTGGCCCTTTTCATTTGGCGTGGAAATTCAGAGCCATGGGAACAAACGGTTATCTTCAAGAATATTTATTGTTTTGCAATTTTGTTTTCGGAAACGGTTTGTTCAAGAATAGAAGCATGTTGATTAAAATATACTTTTTATATACAAACTTCTGCTATAATTTTAAAAGTGATCAAGTATCAATAATTTTGACATTTTTCAATAGAAAACTGCCAGATTCATAGCAAAAAATAAGAAAATGTAACAATTGATAACATTGATACATTATCTTAGAAAAGATGTTGAAAATATTACTATAAAAATATCACTCGTTCTCGAGAAAACTGATATTTCCAAATGTATGATTTTTCCGCAAGGCCTGTCTGGCCATCTACGGTTTCCATGATCCATCTGCTAGTGTTGGTGCGGAAGGATACTTTAGTCTGTTGTGAAGCCATGTCATGCCTTTCAGCCTCCCGTCCATCATCCTACAATATCATTTAGAGTTAAAAAAAACTTTAATACAATTGACATAATAATAGTCTAGTTTATATTAACCTGACATTTAGTCTGCATTACCACCAATGAGGGTACAAACATAATAGTAAACAAGACAAGGTGTGTATTAGCATTGGTGCCATAATGGAAATGTTTCAATATTTTGGAGTAGTTACAACTAACAGCTCTCAGAAGTGCATGAGAGAAGAAGGTTATTCATGTAAGAGCAAAACCAGGTTGAATTTAGTGAAACTGAATGTGGTTGCTAGGAAAGAGCAGTCACCAACTGAGTAACAGGTACGAAAAGTTAATGTCAGAAGTGTGACGCCATCTGATAAAGGTTGGACTTTAAGGATTTGTAGCAGACTGAGGATAGGATCAACGGGTCTTGGGATACTTTATTCTTAGGACATCCTGTCTAAGAAGTTGAAACTGTTTAAAAATGTATAAATTTATTAGTAACTTAAGCATTTTTCTCAAGGCTCTAGATTTTATCCAATTTGCTTGATAAGGAAGAAAAACGAAGAGAGGGAAAATTATGGAGAATTTAAAGGGAAATTAGAAATAGACAGTAGAAAGTGAGGTACCAGTTTGCATACAGAATAATTTATAGCCAGGAGTCAGCTAATGCGCAACAATATGAATAGAGAGAAGATATTTAGGAGAAAATGGTAACCTAACTGAGGGAACATATTGAATTAGAATTAAGACTATATTGAGGACCTTTAGTTAATGAGTCACCAAATTGGGAATAATCTGACTGAACAATGGAAGTAAGAGTAAAATTATTAAGAAAACTGGGAGCTAGAACGATGAAAGGGAATTTAAGATTAATTTAAATAGTTAAATAATTAATAAAGTACATTGGTAGGAAGACAAAATAAGCAACAATAAAATATTATATAATATAAATATCCTACAGTAACTTTGAAAGAGTTTATAGTTGAATAAAGTTGCCCATCATCTTAGTTCCACTGTAATATAGTACATCTTTCAAAGAAGACCCCTTAAAGAAGGATTCAAAAACATATTGGATGTATGCCAATAAAGTATAATAAATTTCTACATTTCTGTATACATCCCTTCAAGTATAGATGTGCTTGCTGAGGTAGATATCCAGATGAATTCCTCTGGATGAAACTTTAGTTAAGAATAAAGGTTAAGAAACATTGAAGAATCCCGCAAATGCCTAGTAATTTGAGACATTTAACGAAAAATTTCTGAAGTGTCTAAATATATTAGCAAACTTGCTTTTAGTAGAAACACTGCATCTAGCCCCCTGACCATTAGTTTATTCTAAGATAGGTAAACAGACACAATAACCACTGAGCTAGGGTTTTGGACAATAGTCAGGTTATTAAAAGGTATATCAAGCTAATAATTCGATTAAAGTTTTGTTCATGATGTAACATAACTAAATGTGTCAATAAACTCAGATAAAAATACATATTTATTTATAAAAATATATCATAGCTTTATCTGGTGTGCCCGTTCCTCTACAGTGCAATCTATAAAGTAGGTTTGATATTTTTAGTATATCAAACCAACCACATTGAATAGTAACAAAATCTTAAATTCATTGTTCTATGAAAAGTGGGCACATAAGCCTATGGCCACTTTTTATGCAGAATAGCTTATTTTATCCTAAATTTCATATAGTACCTATTAAAAGTCTCACTCGGTTGTGGCGTGTCCATCATGTAGAGGTGACACCTACACAATTAGACTACGTAAAAATTCGAAGTTATAATAATTATATTGACAGAATCCATAGAAGAGGATTAGATTTGTAATATTTAATAATAATATCCTTCAAAACCTACTGTTAACGACTGGATGGACTCGGATATGATCCACGTGCTCTCAATAGAAAATACTACAAGTGGCACAAGAAAAAAACATTGCTAGAAATTTATTCTTCAAATGTTTCAAATGTTTTATATAATTGTCAGAGCTATATGAAAAATATTTTGAAGAACAGAAGTTTTACTTAAATTAGGTCATCTCATGTTAATATATCTAATAAATTACGGAAAACATCACTTATTTGATTGGAGAACACATTAACAGTATTCCACTTGATGGAACCCATTAATATTTCACAAAACTAGCTTAAACTACTTAGATAATCCTGAACTTATCATCAAAAATGTGTATAAAATAATTGTGGATTGTTTAAAAAATAAAAAACAGGCGTCTGCTGAAATGTGAGCTGTAAGACTAACTAAGAATATTATAAAACAAAGTTTCCCTACAGTTTTAGGAGGCTGAAAATATATACTCGTGATTATCATTCTGAATATACTTAAAAGTTAAAAGACAACCCAACATTCTCCTGTCATGTAACATTAATGGTTCGCTAAAGAACAATTTTTAAAATGAAGAGACTATGAACTGAGTATTTAGAAAGAGTAGGACAGGATGCATACTTTCTTTTGATGGAATTTGATTATGGAAAAATCTTTTCAATTCCAAAACACAATGTAAACAATCAGTTATAATAACTCCTCTTATTGCTTTATTGTTTCAACGTGCATCTTTTTTCATTATAGCAGCTCTTATTGCTACTGTTTCATGGAAAGTGAGGGTTAATAAATTGCCAATTGTGTTTTGCCTTTTGTATTCGACTTCCTTCAAAAAAAGCTACAAGTGTTAAAAAAACGTGAAAACTAATGCTTTACTCTCGTATGTAACAGAGGAGTAAAACAAAAACGTGATAGTAGTGTGCAGGGTGTAGTATTCCAGTCTGACCTTGACTCTGACTGTCTGAAATTGTTTACAGTTTCCGTGAGGAATTCGAAAAAAACCTTGTTTTTGTCACGTAGCCGGCAAAAAAAATCTATACTCTATAGTAGCTTAACTTGCCACCTTGTAACTCGAAACCTTAGTC
>CABFVX010010621.1:0-10063 GCA_902151425.1 Timema shepardi | reverse complement strand
ATATATATATATATATATATATATATATATATATATATAGAGTTAGAAACAAATAGTATTAAATGCCTAAAAATATATGGTATGTACATATTTGGTATTATTTAAAAATACATTTTACTATACACATAGTTTCATAAATTATCTATATTAATATAGGCCTGTATACTATTTATCATAATAATATATAAGAAAAAGTATTTTTAATATTAAACTATGATAACTAAATAAAATTATTAATTAATTTAATAGCTAGTAGTAATTGAATTATATTTAGTTTAAACTATGATTACAAAATAAATACCATGAACCCCCATTTCATAAATTAAAAAAAAATCAAATAAGTGCTCATGGTAATAAATATAATCACCGGGTATATTTTTTTACCATCAATATAGATGTTATTGATTGTATTAATATACTATATGCATTTATTGAAGGGTCTGTATCATTGCACGTATATTTCTACCTGTAGGAGTTGTTAGATCTACAGTAGCCCCATGGCTTCTTTGGTGCTGACTGACGGCTTTGAAAAGTTACCAGACCAAACTATGTAACCCTACGCTGAACCATATGATATGTAAAAACGTGTGTTTAGCAGCTGTCACTTCTGATGGTCAAAATTTAGGTATATACCTAAATGTTGACTGTCAGAAGTCAACTGTGATCTGTCAGTCAGCACCAAAGAAGTCACGGGGCTACTGTAGTTCAGCTGCTGTGTCTATTTTCGCGCGAGTTTCAGAGGTATCGTGTGTTGTATAACTCGGTTTCTACCGGAACTTCATTAGCCAGGAAGGACTGCGCATGCGCAGATGCTGACGGGTACTTACTTTCCTTGCGTGCGCCGTTAGTGACGGTCGAGGTTCACGGGAAATCCGCGCAGCACTGCGCAAATGTTCGCTAAGTTTGACTAAAACAATGAAAGTGTCTCTAAAGGGCAGCCGCCCGGATAATATTATAGACGGACACGATTATTGACACAAGGGGCACCAATTTTTAAACCCACCAAACTTCATGTATAACGTTGTTTATTATTAATTATTATTATTATTAGCACCGCGTCTTACTACCCGTTCGGGTTATACGCACTTACGCTAATGTGTAATGGTAGGGGGAATGCCAGGCCTCCACCGTGGTTCGGATCCCACGTTAAACTGTTAGGTCCTCCATTTCATCTCACAATCACCCTACCATTACACATTAGTGTAAGTGCGTATAACCCGAACGGGTAGTAAGACGTGATGATGATGATAATGAAAATAATAATACTTATATGTCTATAAATCAAGTCGTGTAATCTACAGCTGTAACTTTTGATAGATATTATCAAAACCTATAAAATATTACTGAAATTATAGTTAAATGTTATCAATCTTTATCGTAAAAAATTAAATATTTTATAAAAGTTGTTTATGACCATAACATAATCTTACTATATTATTTGTTCACTAGGAAACTTTTTCCGATGACGGAAGGAATTATAACATCAATAACGATGTAATAAAACTCAAGCCTACTGTCAATTTATTATAAAATGTACTTTTCATAATTAAGTTTTCCCCGTTTATTAACAAGTTTTTAAAATGTGTTTACATCTATATTGCACCTTTATAAAAATCAAAAGCTATTTTAATAAATTATTACATAGCCTAAAAGTTTTAAAAACTGTCGATTACTTATTTATTTCCGATATGCTTAAATTAAAGACATAAATACCAATTTTTTTAAAAACAGTTGATTTTATTAGTTAAATGTATTTAAACGCTTACAAAACATATTGTTACAAAAATTGCTCATAAAAAAAATAATATGAAGAAATTTATCCTTTTGATTTGTGAACGATTTTTATATTTGAGGCTTTACATAATTTAATTATACATTCCATAATTACAACATTTATTTTTCGGTCTTAAAATTTCTTAGTGCGATAATGGACAGAATTTAGATTTTAAAAAAAAATTTTTTTTGTAGTAAACGCTTGTGATTGGTGAGAAAAACGTGTTAGTGCAGGCCTCCGAAATGGCCGAACCCGGCCCCCTCACCTCCGAACCCTCCCTCGTGGTGGCTGATGAACACGGGCTTGTGGACCGTGATTGGTTGAGGTACATGCACCGGGTACGGCTTGTGGATGGTGACAGGGTACGGTTGAGGTACCTCCACTGGGTAAGGCTGAGCCACCGGTACGGGCACCTTCACTCCCACCTTGACTGGGTACGGTTTCTCCACGACGTACGGCACGGGCTTCTCCACCGCCACCGGGTACGGTTTGGGCACGTGTACGGCGTAGGGCCTGTCGACGGGGACGTGGACGGGGTACGGGACGCCCACGGGGACCTTCTTGATTACCTCGACGGGGTAGGGCTGAGCCACGGGGTACGGCACCGCCTTGGTGAGGGTGATGGTCTTGACGGGCTCGTGGTGGCCGCCGTAGCCTCCTCCCAGTGAGAAACCGCCTCCGTAGCCGCCGCCGTAATCTCCTCCCAGCGAGTGCCCGCCCCCGTAACTACCATAGTCGCCGCCGCCAAACCCGTAACCGAAGTCGAACAGTCCTCTCTTCGGTTTGCCCGTACCTGCGGAGGTGGCCTTCTTGTCGCCTTCTTCGGCTACTTTGCTGCCCTTTTTCTCGTCTGCGGCTGCTGGACCGGCCTTTTCGGCCAGCGCAAACACTGCCAGAGTCGCCACGAGAAGCGCCACCTGCAAAAAACAACAACACAATCAGTCTATAAAGTCTTCAGTTTCACTTAGTTCGTTTGCTTTTATTAACTACCACCCTCGATAAAATCGGTGATCGAATAGTCAGAGTCGTCTATATCGCCATAGACCGGAGGGCCGACGACGGAGAAATCGGACGTCGAATCCCAGTCGAGTGCCCTGAGTTCCCCCCCTCCCCCTAAACTGTTTTCCATTCTTTCTTTAACGTAAGTGCGAACACATTTTCCTCAAAATTCTACCTTCCTCGTCCTTGTCCCATCAGTGTAACTAAATGTAAACTAATAATGATGAGGATCATTAGAAAGGCTGTTGTTTAAAGGAAACACCCTCCCATTAGACTGGACAGAGGATGAACATATCAGAACGATAAATCAAGTTTAATAAACTACTATCCCTATTTCATCTGTTATGGGTGATAAAAGGGCCTTTCTATGAAAATTGGATTGTACTTAACTGTACCAAAACCCTCAAATAAATAACCCACGTGTGTTTATTTACTCGTGTGTGTTCTGAACTGGGGTTGTAAAATAAACAAAGTCCATTCTAGTGAGTGCAGATCATATGTGTAGCTGCACATGTGTGTTTTGAAACTGCGTGGTTGTGAAATAAACAAAGTCCACTCTAAAGGGTACAGATCACATGTGTGTTTTGAAACTGCGTGGTTGTAAAATAAACCAAGTCCACTCTAATGAGTACAGATCATATGTGTGTTTTGAAACTGTGTGGTTGTAAAATAAATCAAGTCCACTCTAATGAGTACAGATCACATGTGTGTTTTGAAACTGTGTGGTTGTGAAATAAACCAAGTCCACTCTAATGAGTACAGATCACATGTGTGTTTTTAAACTGCGAGGTTGTGAAATAAACCAAGTCCACTCTAATGAGTACAGATCACATGTGTGTTTTTAAACTGCGAGGTTGTGAAATAAACCAGGTCCACTCTAATGAGTACAGATCACATGTGTGTTTTGAAACTGCGTGGTTGTAAAATAAATCAAGTCCACTCTAATGAGTACAGATCACATGTGTAGCTGCACATGTGTGTTTTTAAACTGCGAGGTTGTGAAATAAACCAAGTCCACCCTAGTGAGTACTTACAAAGATCTTCATGTTTGCTGGCAGATGGATGCTAGGGAAGCAAGTCCAGAAGAAGAACTGACTGACTGATGCTACACATGGGTTACCTTATATACTGTTCGCGCAATATGACCAACTTTCCCGGCACTTCCCCCCCAATTTCTCCGCGAGCATGTGCACTCATCCTGACATTGTTATATCTGACCATCATGCGATGCCCCGTCACGCCACATTTCGAAAACACATATTAATATCGTGCTTTCTTCTTCTTCACCTCGTCTTACAGCAAGTCCTGGCTAGCCACTAGCCGTTATCCACACCATCATCTAGCTATCGTTCTGGCTATCTGCTAGCTACAGTAGCCCCATATCTTCTTTGGTGCTGACCGACATCTTTAAAAAGTTACCAGACCAAATTATGTATCCCTACGCCGAACCAGATGATCTGTGTTTAGCAGCTGTCACTTCTGTCAGTCAAAATGTAGGTATATACCTAAATGTTGACTGTCAGAAGTCAGTTGTGAGCTGTCAGTCAGCACCAAAGAAGCCACGGGGCTACTGTATATACCTAAATGTTGACTGTCAGAAGTCAGCTGTGAGCTGTCAGTCAGCACCAAAGAAGCCATGGGGCTACTGTATATACCTAAATGTTGACTGTCAGAAGTGAGCTGTGAGCTGTCAGTCAGCACCAAAGAAGCCACGGGGCTACTGTACTGCCATGGATATGTATTTACATTAATGGAGTAGGGATGTGAAAGGTAGAATATGCGAACGGAACACACCCGCATTTGCGTGGAGGGAGAGTGGGAAACCATTTAAGAAAATAAAAAGCACCCCATTACACTAAGCTGGGATTCAAACTTCGAGATTTTCATCACCGCCAAACCATACAATACGAGACTGACGCCTTTCCGCGTGCTTGTTTTACTACTTTTTATTTCCTTGGTTGTTTTTTTATATTAAAACTTATGTAATATTTCCACGTTAAACGGATATATTTAAGATATAATTCTATCTAATTAGTCGCGCACGGGGCTAGAGCTCTGATAATTGTGTAATTATATCCGTACAAAGTCTGGACCGGAGAGCCGTGACAAATGAAAGCTAAGATCCGCACTAAGTTGATGTGAGTGTAGCCATGTGGTAACATTTCCGGGATTCGCCTGGTCTTAATGAGATTGTCTCACATGGTCGTGTGGTCTCAGGGAGATTGTCTCACATGGTCGTATGGTTTTAGTGAGATTGTCTCACATTATATTATGGTCTTAGTAAAATTGTCTCACATGGTCGTGTGGTCTTAATGAGATTGTCTCACATGGTCGTGTGGTCTTAATGAGATTGTCTCGCATGGTTCATGGTCGTGTGGTCTTAGTGAGATTGTCTCACATGGTCGTGTGGTCTTAGTGAGATTGTCTCACATGGTCGTGTGGTCTTAGTGAAATTGTCTCGCGTGCTCGTGTGGTCTTAGTGATATTGTCTCACATGATCTTCTGGTCTTAGTGAGATTGTCTCACATGTTCGTGTGGTTTTAGTGAGATTGTCTCACATGGTCATGTGGTCTTAGTGAGATTGTCTCACATGGTCGTGTGCTCTTAGTGAGATTGTCTCACGTGCTCGTGTGGTTTTAGTGATATTGTCTCACGTGCTCGTGTGGTCTTAGTGAGATTGTCTCACGTGCTCGTGTGGTCTTAGTGATATTTTCTCACATGATCTTCTGGTATTAATGAGATTGTCTCACATGGTCGTGTGATCTTAGTGAGATTGTCTCACATGGTCGTGTGGTCTTAGTGAGATTGTTTCACATGGTCGTGTGGTCTCAGTGAGATTGTCTCACATGGTCGTGTGGTCTTAATGTGATGTCTCGCATGGTCATGTGGTCTTAGGGAGATTGTCTCACATGGTCGTGTGGTCTTAGTGAGATTGTCTCACATGGTCGTTTGGTCTTAGTGAGATTGTCTCACATGGTCGTGTGGTCTTAGTGAGATTGTCTCACGTGCTCGTGTGGTCTTAGTGATATTGTCTCACATGATCTTCTGGTCTTAGTGAGATTGTCTCGCATGATCTTCTGGTTTTAATGAGATTGTCTCACATGGTCGTTTGGTCTTAATGTGATGTTTCACATGGTCGTGTGGTCTTAGTGAGATTGTCTCACATGGTCGTGTGGTTTCAGTGAGATTGTCTCGCGTGGTCGTGTGGTCTTAATAGTATTGTCTCACTTGATCGTCTTATATTAATGGGATTCTCTTACAAAATACTCCAGTTTTAATGGGATTTTCTAACATGGTAATTGTCCTAATGAGATCGTCTTGTCAATGGGATTAATGGAATATAAAATAACTTATTGAAGCTATGATTTCTTTCCTCGCACAATATTTTCATAACAAAAACCCCCCATACATTAATATATTCAGGCCAAATATTAACTTTTATTCAAAATAAAATATAATAATTATATTTTCATTAAATAAACACTCTAAGTAAACCCAGTATTAGAAGCATCTTTCGATTTGAGTATTCATTCCGAGCTACACATCTTAAGTGGTTTCACCAAGGATCGATCTTAAGACCAAATTTTGTCAACCCACATTTACGAGAACCGTCGTCATCTGATTACATTTTAATTAACAAGTGTGAAGTATCGCAATTTCACACTTCACCCGATTAAAATATTAATTTTCTTTGTAAACCCAAATTATGTTTTTTTTTTATGTAATCGACGATTTATGTGCTCAGAATATTAAAACATGACGAAAATTTTAGAAACATGCCTACAAATTTCAACGATCGTGAATATTCATTCATAATATTTTAAAAAATGTAAATGAATATTCAACAGCAAATAAAATTATTCCTTTCGTTAATTTGTTTAGCACTTCTTTTTTCATGCTTCTTATTTTTTTATTGACTTTCTTGGCCCAACTTGGAAATAATTGTCATCATTTTCTCCTTCATTCGCTGATTATTCTGTTCTATTTCCCCCTGAACTGCCAACCTCCCCTTGGTTGGAAGGGGGGGTAAAGGGGGGGGGAAGCTTGCGTTATTTCCTAATAAGAAATTTTACTTGACAGTTTCTTGACATTTTATCATTGTAATAAGCCGACTTGAGACAACTTTCCACTTCCGAAAAAATAATGAGAATCATTTCCTATTATTTTTTTTATAAAGTATGTTGAAGATTGAAATTGGAAATAAAAGTGAAATTGGATGGAGATAGAACTCTTTTTTTTTATGTCATCAGTTTTGTCGTTGATACTGTCTTATAGCAGTGACTCATAAGTACGTCCATACATTATTATTATTATTATTATTATTATTATTATTATTATTATTATTAGTACCGCGTCTTACTACCCGTTCGGGTTATACGCACTCACGCTAATGTGTAATGGTAGGGTGATTGTGAGATGAAATGGAGGACCTACAGTTTAACGTGGAAGACGAACCACGGTGGAGGCCTGGCATTCCACACATTACAAGATGTCTTGTCAGAGGTGAAGGAAGGGTTCGGTAATCAGATAAATCTGTGCCGGGACCGAGGATTGAACCCCGGCCGCCAGCACAGAAGTCTGACACACCTTACCCCTAGACCGCCAGGTCACCACATCAACGAGTAAAGAATGGCCTTGAGCACAGGACGAGTCTTGGACAGCTCAGTGGTAGAGCATTGGCTCGCTAAAACAAAGTTTTCGGGCTCGATTACCCGGTCCATGTGTCGTCTTTCAAGTTTCATGAATCTGATACTTGATACGGCTATATCCGTAACCTCAAGATCAATTCCATCTTCTAAGTTTAGCTAATTCCCGTAAAATTTATTGTACAATCGTTTATATTTCTCCGCTGACCTTTTGGTCTGACCCGTCCTGGCTTTACTCATATGTACTAATTACGCTAATGTGATCTGGATGACGAGGGTTGAATTTAGTAACAAGTGTACCAGCAATGGACCTGGCGGTCTAGGGGTAAGATGTTGAGACTTCTGTTCTGGGGGTCCGCGGTTCAATCCTCGGTCCCGGTACAGATTTATCTTATTACCAAACCCTTCCTTCAACCTTCTGACAAGACATCTTGTGAATGTGGGGAATGCCAGGCCTCCACCGTGGTTCGGATTCCACGTTAAACTGCAGGTCCTACATTTCACCTCGCAATCACCCTACCATTTCACAATAGCGTAAGTGCGTATAACCCGAACGGTTAGTAAGAAGCGGTGCTAATAATAATAATGTACCTGCAATTGTGTAGAGGAATAGTGGAAAACTATTGAGTAAAATCCACCTTAATACGCCCGACCGAGATTCGAACCCCGACCTCCCCGTCTTAAGCAGGCCAGTCTAACATTAACAACGCCTTTAACTATTCGACCACTGAAGTGAGTTTTTGGTTAATTGAAGGAAATTACGTTTTAACATTTTTTTCTTTTTTCGGAATGTGAACAAATTTCAATACCACCCGAAGCATCAAATTGAGTATAGCCCCTTCTACTCCAACATCTCCCCCCCCCCCTCTTCCTCTACAACACCCCCAAAAACAGTTGATTATTATTAATTATTTATTAGTTGGTAAATTGCGGGGCCCGGCGGCTGTTTTTTGGTTTTGTTATTTTTCACCTGAGTCCAGTGATGGTGTTGGTAAAAAGTTCACGGAGGAGAGAATTACTGACAAGAATAATTGTACCGGGCGCTGCTGGATCATTAGTGAACTGAGAGCTGAGAACTAGAGTCCAATTTTCACAAGAGGGGCCTTTTATATTTTACAAACATACTTTTCTTGCGGACAACATCAACAACAATTCATTATATTATTGTTGGTTGACCCGCCTCGGTGGCGTAGTTGGCTAACGCGCTTGTCGTGTTGAGCTGCTCGACTGTTGAGGACAGCGAGATCGAGGTTCGAATCTCGGTCAGGTGAACTTTTTTTTTCTAAATAGTTTTCCACTCTCCCTCCATGCAAATGCGGGTTCACTTCCTCTGATCAAAACCCTTCCCAATTCCCAATCCATTACTCTTGATCTCCCCGTCATTGGCAGTGTAGTCTACCGCGAGAGTAGCGCGTTAGACCATAGTGTTGATGTAGGTGTTCAAACTCCGGACTCTGACCTGAGAGGTCGGGGCTCAGACCCTGTCGGATAGACTTGTGATTTATTAATCTATATCTATCCTCCATGGCGAAAACTGGTGCATCTCTTTGAAAATTCTCTTTTCCTTATCCGGTTTCCTTGGACTCGTGTAGGTTACGGACATCACGGAAAACGGTAAAATAACCCCTCTTGAAAAAGTTTTGATATAGAATCTATTCTTTAAAATATTTAAGTACATTTTGTCCATATTTTAATTTCTAGTAATAATAAAATTTTGTTCTCATATTTATATTTTTATTTATCACTGTTTACATTTATAATTGATTTACATACATACCTAACCACGACGTTCCCTTGCGGGGTAGGCAAGAAACTGTGCATAGAGCTCATAAAACAGCTCCGTACTTAATCCATCCTCACTAACTTCCTCCACACTTCCCTATCCTGGCATACTCCCTTCATTTCAACAACATCCATACACAGTCATACATGCTCTTAAAACTCTTAAAATTTCTCTTTTTCGTAAATTTGTCTTCCTAGAACATTTAGCCACGTCTTACATGGTCTAACTCTTCCTTCTGATCCACACACTCTACCTTCATATATTTGTTTATTCACTCGATCCACACTAATCCTCTCAACATGCCCAAACCATCGTAAGACTCTTCATTTCACATTGACCTGTTGTATTCCCTTTCAAACCTCACTCCTTCAGCTCCCATTCATCACTGACTCTGTCCATACGAGTTTTTCTACACACATTTCTTAGATATCTCGTTCCAACCGCATTCACCTTGATCTTGTGTTTCTCCTGACAATCCCACGCTTTGCGATCTCTACCTCTTTCGATATTACTTCATTATTTTCAAAAGTCCACATACATCCAATTACTCTCCGAGATGCATTCACCTGTTCTAGAGGTTTTCCTGTTTATATTTACAGTTTTATTTATAATAATTATCTATCACTGTTTATATATATATTTATCTAAATTATGTACTGTATCACAGTTTATATTAATGAGATAGTATCACTCTATTTTAATCATTTATCCCCTTTTATATTAATTACATTAATGATTTATAATTATTTGTATTTATCTTAAAAATAATAACTATATAAATTATTATTATTATTATTATTAGCACCGCATCTTACTACCCGTTCGGGTTATACGCACTTACGCTAATGTGTAATGGTAGGG
>CABFVX010010618.1:0-13414 GCA_902151425.1 Timema shepardi | reverse complement strand
TGTGAATGTGGGGAATGCCAGGCCTCCACCGTGGTTCGGATTCCCCGTCAAACTGTAGGTCCTCCATTTCATCTCACAATCACCCTACCATTACACATTAGCGTAAGTGCGTACAACTTGAACGTGTAGTAAGACGCGGTGCTAATAATAATAATAATAATCTAACTAAAGTATACGAAACACTTTTTATCTTAGTGGATCAAATCCTCAAACCGTGTAAAACCCTCTCCAAACACTTTTCTTGCAACACGGCCGCTACCACAATGCCCTCTGCAGAGGAAGAAGACAAGGTATCACTCAGAGTTCACTCAGAGTATCACTCAGAGTTCACTCAGAGTATCACTCAGAGTTCACTCAGAGTTCACTCATAGTTCACTCATAGTTCACTCAGAGTTCAGAGTATCACTCATAGCTCGCTTCCCTGGTTGAAAGGTCCAAGGCGTCACTCTCGCAGTAGACTGGGCTGCTGATGACGAGGAGGTCGGGGTTAGGATCCCAGTCGAGTCTACTGAGGGTGCTTTTTCTCAGTTTTCCACTCTCCCACCACGAAAATGGGGGTATATTTTTTCAATGTGATTTCCAGTCACTTTATTTAGAGAGTGTGTTATCCGGGAGGGAGGGGAAGTTGTTATTGAGCGAGTACTAAGCTCGGGTTATCCGGGGTTCGATCGTGGTCCGAGTCACGCCAAATCACAATACTCTTGTTTAAATTATCCGTACAGTCAGATCAATCACAGAGGTATCGCCTCGTCCAGATCTCATTGGTTGCGGGGAACTAGTCCAATCAGCCTTCGTGTCACGTCAGTCGTTTATCTTAGCCAGGGATCGAACACGCACTATCAAGAGAGTGTGTTGTGCTACCCGTATCGGTGGCTACACAGGTTCGTCAGGTGGTTGGTTTCCCACTCATCCTTGCCTCCATTGGGATCATTAAGTACGGACTGACGGAATGCGTCTGTGTGTGTCAAGCTCGCTAGGAACCCAGCAGGGATCACGTGGTCTGTGGCTCTAGACTTGCATCACCATTGGTTCGAGTCTCGGCTGTGATTATCTCCACACAGTACTACCGATACACTAGTCCTAACAGTTTTTCTGTGAAGTTACCAGTAATGTTTGCATCCGGCAGAAGAGGCGAGATGACATTTCTTACTTTTGATGGATAGCACAGTTTCTAGGTAGCTTACTAAAGTGTTTTACAGTGCTCTTTATAAGTGTCAACATTATCAACAACGGTGTCAACAGTGGGGGATTCAGCGAATTTTGCTCTGTTTCAAATAATGTTAAATTATTACTAACCTACATAGTTGATTTTAAAAATTGGCTTATGTTAACATAAAAGGGAAGCGATTCACAAATATATTAATTTGTAATTAAAACATATTGTTATAGTTAATTTATTTTTATTTTATGACCCAAATGATCAAAACATTCCTTAAAGTAGCAAATTATGGTGCGCGAGTTTACATTATCAATCAGTTAGTTTTCCTTGGAAAACAAGCTTATCATCCTGTTGGTCACAATAAGCTCATCTCCCTGTTGGTCACAATAAGCTCATCTCCCTGTTGGTCACAATAAGCTCATCTCCCTGTTGGTCACAATAAGTTCATATCCCTGTTGGTCACAATAAGTTCATCTCCCTGTTGGTCACAGTAAGCTCATCTCCCTGTTGGTAACAATAAGCTCATCTCCCTGTTGGTAGCAATAAACTCATCACCTTGTTGGTCACAATAAACTCATCACCTTGTTGGTCACAGTAAGTTCATCACCTTGTTGGTCACAGTAAGTTCATCACCTTGTTGGTCACAATAAACTCATCACATTGTTGGTAACAATAAACTCATCTCCCTGTTGGTAACAATAAACTCATCACCCTGTTGGTCACAATAAGCTCATCACCTTGTTGGTAACAATAAACTCATCTCCCTGTTGGTCACAGTAAGCTCATCTCCCTGTTGGTCACAATAAGCTCATCTCCCTGTTGGTCACAGTAAGCTCATCACCCTGTTGGTAACAATAAACTCATCACCTTGTTGGTCACAATAAACTCATCACCATGTTGGTCACAGTAAGCTCATCTCCCTGTTGGTCACAATAAGCTCATCACCATGTTGGTCACAATAAGTTCATCTCCCTGTTGGTCACAATAAACTCATCACCTTGTTGGTCACAGTAAGTTATCACCTTGTTGGTC
The DNA here is from genome assembly GCA_902151425.1 of Timema shepardi. Lineage (NCBI taxonomy): Eukaryota > Metazoa > Arthropoda > Insecta > Phasmatodea > Timematidae > Timema > Timema shepardi. Next base: position 11,223 of record CABFVX010010618.1, on the reverse strand, counting down.
ACAATAAGCTCATCTCCCTGTTGGTAACAATAAGCTCATCTCCCTGTTGGTAACAATAAGCTCATCTCCTCTGTTGGTAACAATAAACTCATCACCTTGTTGGTAACAATAAACTCATCACCTTGTTGGTAACAATAAACTCATCACCTTGTTGGTAACAATAAGCTCATCTCCCTGTTGGTCACAGTAAGCTCATCTCCCTGTTGGTCACAGTAAGCTCATCTCCCTGTTGGTCACAGTAAGCTCATCACTCTGTTGGTCACAGTAAGTTCATCTCCCTGTTGGTCACAGTAAGCTCATCACTCTGTTGGTCACAATAAGCTCATCTCCCTGTTGGTAACAATAAACTCATCTCCCTGTTGGTAACAATAAACTCATCACCTTGTTGGTCACAGTAAGTTCATCACCTTGTTGGTCACAATAAGCTCATCTCCCTGTTGGTCACAATAATTTCATCACTCTGTTGGTCACAATAAGCTCATCATCTTGTTGGTCACAATAAGTTCATCATCATGTTGGTCAAAATAATTTCATCACCTTGTTGGTCACAATAAGCTCATCATCATGTTGGTCACAATAAGCTCATCGCCCTGTTGGTCACAATAAACTCATCACCCTGTTGGTCACAATAAGCTCATCACTTTGTTGGTCACAATAAACTCATCACCCTGTTGGTCACAATAAGCTCATCACCCTGTTGATCACAATAAGTTCATCTCCTTGTTGGTCAAAGTAAGTTCATCACTTTGTTGGCCACAATATAGCTCATCACCCTGTTGGTCACAATAAGCTCATCACCCTGTTGGTCACAATAAGCTCATCACCCTGTTGGTCACAATAAGCTCATCTCCCTGTTGGTCACAATAAGTTCATCACTCTGTTGGTCACAATAAGCTCATCACCTTATTGGTAACAATAAACTCATCACCTTGTTGGTCACAATAAACTCATCACCTTGTTGGTCACAATAAGCTCATCACTCTGTTGGTCACAATAAGCTCATCTCCCTGTTGGTCACAATAAGCTCATCACCCTGTTGGTCACAATAAGCTCATCACCCTGTTGGTCATCAATAAGCTCATCACCCTGTTGGTCACAATAAGCTCATCACCATGTTGGTCACAATAAGCTCATCACCATGTTGGTCACAATAAGCCCATCACCATGTTGGTCACAATAAGCTCATCACCATGTTGGTCACAATAAGCTCATCACCTTGTTGGTCACAATAAGCTAATCTCCCTGTTGGTCACAATAAGCTCATCACCATGTTGGTCACAATAAGTTCATCACCACGTTGGTCACAATAAGCTCATCACCATGTTGGTCACAATAAGCTCATCACCATGTTGGTCACAATAAGCCCATCACCCTGTTGATCACAATAAGCTTATCACCATGTTGGTCACAATAAGTCTCATCACCATGTTGGTCACAATAAGCTCATCACCATGTTGGTCACAATAAGCTCATCACCATGTTGGTCACAATAAGCTCATCACTCGGTTGGTCACAATAAGCTCATCACCCTGTTGGTCACAATAAGCTCATCTCCCTGTTGGTCACAATAAGCTCATCACTCGGTTGGTCACAATAAGCTCATCTCCCTGTTGGTCACAATAAGCTCATCACTCTGTTGGTCCCAATAAGCTCATCACTCGGTTGGTCACAATAAGCTCATCACCCTGTTGGTCACAATAAGCTCATCACCATGTTGGTCACAATAAGCTCATCACCATGTTGGTCACAATAAGCTCATCTCCCTGTTGGTCACAATAAGCTCATCTCCCTGTTGGTCACAGTAAGCTCATCTCCCTGTTGGTCACAATAAACTCATATCCCTGTTGGTCACAATAAGCTCATCACCATGTTGGTCACAATAAGCTCATCACCCTGTTGATCACAGTAAGTTCATCACTCTGTTGGTCACAGTAAGCTCATCACCATGTTGGTCACAATAAGCGCATCACCTTGTTGGTCACAATAAGCTCATCACTTTGTTGGTCACAATAAGCTCATCACCATGTTGGTCACAATAAGCTCATCAAGGGTTGGTCACAATAAACTCATCACCATGTTGGTCACAATAAGCTCATCACCCTGTTGGTCACAATAAGCTCATCACCATGTTGGTCACAATAAGCTCATCACCCTGTTGGTCACAATAAGCTCATCACCTTGTTGGTCACAATAAGCTCATCAACTGTTTCCAGCCACTGGTTGGGTCAGTTTAGTAAAATGCCTCCATGGTGGGATTATAAATCAAATTAGTCAAATAGTTTTAGCAAAGTTCAAATTTTCAAAAATAAATTATTTGTAAACATCCATAAAATTAATTTTAATTTGTGAAAATAAAAACACATTTTTTTTATAATGAAAAACGATTCCAAAATATCCATTTGAACTGGATCTACAAGGTTATTTTTGAAAAGTTTCAAATTTTCTAAACGTTGTCATCAGTAAACTACCTTTATTTTTAAAAAACATTTTATATTATTTAACATTTAAAATACACCCCAGAAAATTAGGCTAATCCTAAACGAAATTTAGCCCAAAAGCCAATGTCTGAATAGTGTTATTTGGGAGGTCAAACATTCCCTTAACCATTTTAAACTGTCAGGGCCAATTTCCTACGAGAGAACGGCCCATTCCATTCTGGTTTAGGTAGGTGTAGTGTAGCGCCGCACTTGAGGAGTACTAAACTGGACTATCAAACTGACCCTAAGAATGTTAGAGCAATCTTTGGAAAATTTGGAGTTTAAAAAAGTCAATTACTCCCGATCAAAGCCATACAATATCTACAGTAGCCCCATGGCTTCTTTGGTGCTGACTGACGGCTTTGAAAAGTTACCAGACCAAATTATGTATCCCTACGCCGAACCATNCTGACGGCTTTGAAAAGTTACCAGACCAAATTATGTATCCCTACGCCGAACCATATGATCTTCAAAAACATGTGTTTAGCAGCTGTCACTTCTGACGGTCAAAATTTAGGTATATACCTAAATGTTGACTGTCAGAAGTCAGCTGTGAGCTGTCAGTCAGCACCAAAGAAGCCATGGAGCTACTGTAGATTAAAAAAATTGAACAAAAACAATCAAAACTATTTTTACCAGAGAAATAAAAAATACTTGATGTTTTCATGATCAATTTTGTTTCCCATTAAAATTAAAAAGTACCTACAAATGAGGAATAATATTGATACCAACGGTACAAACGTGTCAGAGTAATGTGTGATGAAGCAATCTGGTGGATGGTATCGTTTTACACCAAGTTCTCGGAATATCGAACACATACAAGAGAGTTCTCAGACACGTGGAGAAATTAATCGACATGAGTGATTTTAGGCGTGGGTTGCGAATATCAAAGCTTGAACCGGCCAACACGAGCGTCAAATGGTACAAAGTTACAAAAGAGTTTCCAGTGGGACGAAGCCAAGGTCACAGAGTGTAGTTGTATTATGGGCGGGCCAGTTAGGTTAGGACTGTCTCGACCAAGAGGCGGTAATACTCTCTCTCTCTCAAGTCGTATGTTACTCGCACCGGTGGGCACGTCGATTAAACGTCAAGCTCGTATAGTTTGGTTTGCATGTGTGGGTTACAGATACTCGTTTTACTTCCTTGGTTCCTTACTTTCTCTCCGCGCTTATGGTGGAGCATGTTCTCCAAATTTTACCTTCCTTATCATTTCCCCCTTAGTGTAATTGAATCCATAAATCGCGGACGGATTGAATCATGTTTCGATGACATGGTCCACGATTAAGCGGCATGTATGCAGATATGGGTGGGTCAAAGTTATATTTGTACGAGAAGATGCCGACCATAACTTGAAACCACTGTCGAACAACGAGGACGTGGGGATTACAACTTTAAATCATTGTCGAACAACGAGCACGCGGGGCTTACAACTTTAAATCATTGTCGAACAACGAGCACGCGGGGCTTACAACTTGAAATCACTGTCGAACAACGAGGACGTGGGGCTTACAACTTGAAATCATTGTCGAACAACGAGGACGCGGGGCTTACAACTTGTAATCACTGTCGAACAACGAGGACAGGGGGTTACAACTTGTAATCACTGTCGAACAACGAGGACAGGGGGTTACAACTTGTAATCACTGTCGAACAACGAGGACGCGGGGCTTACAACTTTAAATCATTGTCGAACAACGAGCACGCGGGGCTTACAACTTGAAATCATTGTCGAACAACGAGGACGCGGGGCTTACAACTTGAAATCATTGTCGAACGAGGACGTGGGGCTTACAACTTGAAATCACTGTCGAACAACGAGGACAGGGGGTTACAACTTGAAATCACTGTCGAACAACGAGGAGACGGACTTACAACTTGAAATCACTGTCGAACAACGAGGACACGGGGCTTACAACTTGAAATCACTGTAGAACAACGAGGACAGGCGGTTACAACTTGTAATCAAGTCTGTAAGTGAGAAGATGCACAGGAGCTGGAGAGAATAAAACATACAATAAATATACAGAGAGCAGGTGTTATAAGATACTAAGTAGCCTTGCCAGTACCTGGATAGTGCTAAGTAGCCTTGCCAATACCTGGATAGTGCTAAGTAGCCTTGCCAGTACCTGTATAGTGCTAAGTAGCCTTGACAGCACCATGATGTTGGAATCACGTACATATTAGAATGTGTCTACTACTTACAACAAACTATTAGACCTAGAATTACTCGGGAAATAATCACTTTGCCTTACTCTAGAACAGCGTTTCACGATTTAAAGTAACACTTTTTATTTTTCGTACTACCTAACAAAACCCCTGAAATATTTTCAACGTAGCGAATAAAAAGTAATAAAAAAACTGCTCCACAAGCAAACATTTTTCTTGGTACTAGATCAAATAGCTTTAAATTGAAAGGTTTTTTTTTCAAAGGTTAAGGCAACTTCACATTTAGTCTTCTTTCATGCCCCATAAATAAATGGAGATGTCAGGAAAAAATAAGGTTTTAATCTTAATTAAATGATTATATTATCAGAATCTTTGTTTGTTATCATTAGTATTAAAATACATTATAAACATTTATTGTAATAGGCAGTGTGTAATTTTTTTCCGACTCGTCTTATATTCCGTTTAATTTTTGCCAATTTTTTCGCATGTGAAGTAAGTTTCGATACTTCGTTTTGGACCAGAGAATAACAAGAATCCAGAATGTGTCCGCCAGATGTAAGCTACACCTGCAATATTATTATTATTATTATTATTATTATTATTAGCACCGCGTCTTACTACCCGTTCGGGTTATACGCACTTACGCTAATGTGTAATGGTAGGGTGATTGTGAGATGAAATGGAGGACCTACAGTTTAACGTGGAATCCGAACCACGGTGGAGGCCTGGCATTCCTCACATTCACAAGATGTCTTGTCAGAGGTGAAGGAAGGGTTTGGTAATCAGATAAATCTGTGCCGGGACCGAGGATTGAACCCCGTACTCCCAGCATAGAAGTCTGACACCTTACCACTAGACCGCCAGGTCACCACCTGCAATATTATTAATGTTTAATGTGCAACATGTTTTCACGGAGCCCCATTCAGGAAACGTTGCTCTGGAATAAAGATGGCAAAAACGATACGTTACTTATTACAAGTTCTGTATTATGATTACCATAACTTAGTTTTATTTCCATACGTAGATTAGACGTCATACTCACACTGCAGCTCACCAATGACTGACATTTTGTGGTTCAATGACTAAACACCGCTAGATATTTGTATTTACATCTATGCATCTATATTCTGAATTTAGATGCCATCTGTGGGACAAACACAATAACTATGATAATCCCAATGTTCTATCTGTCAAGCTTGTCATATAAAAGTTGTTTTGACAAAGTTCTAACAGATATATATCTTTGTTTTATAACCTCTATAATTTGTCCTCTATTTAACATCTAGACATTTACGATGCAGTTTAGAGGTTCTTCTTCCAATCAAAACAAAAGTAACACAGCCACTTTAAAATAATCAAATTAAATATTTGTTTTGACCCTGTTCAGTATTGATACATTTTGGGAAGGAATAAGATTAAATATGAGTAATGAATGGAATCAGTAACTTGTTAAAAATATCCCCAGGGAAATAGTTTGCGATTCTTCGGAAACTTTAGTCCTTCAACATCAACCAGGAGCTCAGAAAGTGAAAGTGACGTTTCAATCCATCCTCTTGTATAGTATGGATTCTATTTATTGTTATTGATACTTATTAATCAAGTTCAACTTTTAAAATCAAATAGGCTGCTATTTTATTGAATATAATACTAGGTATAAAGACTACAGGAGAGAGATACGAGCTGATGGTGAGGGGAGTGAGGAGGAAAAGGAAGGAAGATGGAGGTGTGGGAACAAGGGGTGGAGTGGTATGGAACTAGGAGATACGAGCTGATGGTGGGGGGAGTGAGGAGGAAAAGGAAGGAAGATGGAGGTGTGGGAACAAGGGGTGGAGTGGTATGGAACTAGGAGATACGAGCTGATAGTGGGGCAGTGAGGAGGAAAAGGAAGGAAGATGGAGGTCTGGGAACAAGGGGTGGAGCGGTATGGAACTAGGTGAGGAAAAGGAAGGAAGATGGAGGTTTGGGAACAAGGGGTGGAGCGGTATGGAACTAAACCTAATTTCTTTATATTAAATTAATAGTAACATTTTGTTTTGTAACTAATACATTCTAAATCTTTCATATTTGTAATCCTATTATGATTTAAAAGATCCCTTTCGGTAACCACGTGTTTGGTGCAAGTTTCCAAATCTCCCTTCTTGTGCGCTATCTTTCAGTCGAGGCGAAGTCTCCCAGTTTGGTTTGAGCTAAAAATATCTATAGTATACATATGTTTTATTCCTTTTAACTAAATATGTAGTTTATTGCAAAAAAAGGGAAGTTTGGTTTGGGGTGCACGAAATAACAAACATGTAAACTAATGACAATAAATTGTTACTGGCTTCCTTTCCAATTATCTTGGAACTACTAGACAATACTTGCAATGGAGAGGAAATCAGTACAGCATTCACACATGCGTGTGTGTTTTTAAACAAAAAACTAGTTTCACCACCTATAAACACTTATGCTTAGAAATATTATATTGAGATGTTACTCAATTACAGCAGCACATCAGAGCTGTGATATGTGGTGTGCAGACACACCCAACATGTTTGAAAAGGTTAACATCAACAGCAAGTGTTACGAGGAAAGTCATATCCTCGCTTCTTGGGGTATTCACAGGATGACATGTTAAAGAGAGAAAGACGCCTACTAAACTGTACTGAACTTGGAGTAAATGGGTTCAGTTTTAGTGTTGAACCTTAAATAACACAGTTTTAAGTCCAAATCATCAAAGCCAGACCTTTAGTTCAGCATTTTAAAGTAGCAACGTCCATTCTGCCAGTTCATGTCAAAGCATTAAACGTCAGTCCCACAAAGAATCCTGAAAGTAAACGTGCAAGGGAAATCGCATCTTATAACTACCCAAACACTGCATACTGACATTCGTATCCAATGCAGCGTCCAACAGAAGAGTCACACACGAATGGCGTGAATAACTACTCGCTCTACGTGGACCAAGTGCTATTAAAACATTGAATCACCATTTTTTGAATGGTGATTACGTCATGTCAATTCACATTGTTTTCAAGAATGGGTATCCATTTCATAAACCATGTTAGTGACATCACACGGGGAACCTACCCTAAGAGGTACTATCTCATGGCTTTAGGCCTTACACCGATTATTTCCACCCGCTCATGTGATCTCGATTTGGAACTTGACACAGTATAGATCTCTTAGAATCAAAGTGAGCTACACCCGGGCACTCAATAAAACGGTGAACTGTATTGTGTACGGCCAATTTACCATCGAAAAAGGCAGAAATGTTGTGGAAGATTTTGGAAGTTAATAAAAGCGACGCCCCGCCATTTAAATCATGAACGTCACTGTGGATTCTCATAGTTACACCAACGGCGACAAAGAGTTAATTGTCAAGAAGTGAGTGTTGTATCAGCAACCCCTTACGACTAACAGGAACTTTAGACTGCATCTAAAGAACAAGACACCTGTATAGTCAACAAACTACACAGCACTCCCTGGAATATTGGGGATGTGGATTTAAACCGGGTCTAATCCCTTATCACTCGTTTAACACTGTGTACACAAACTGTTTACGTCAAGGGGTCAACGTTACTAGTCAAATATATACCTACGCGGATCATCGATATGAACAAATGGCGTTTCTCTTCGAAAACCCTTAAATTGGGTCGCACAGTACATAGTTCTGTAAAGAAATTATGTTCATCCGTCATTATTTGAGAGCTTCGAGAAAGAATGTTTGAAGATACAAGCGCGCGCGAACACACAACATAAGATATGTTCTGAAAACAAGCTAATATTTCCTGCTAGTCCACTACAAGCAAGAATAGCACACCAAGCCTGGGGTATATTGTATCACCATATTTATCGACCAGAACGGCAGGGAGGCTATGGAGGTTTCCCAAGTATCAAGTGGCATTTGGAATCCACACGCAAATATGTTTCTCGTTGGTCTCTAATAAAGTACAAATTCAAAATATAGCCTCAAATGTTAGCGGCCATTACTGTCTCATGAACCTCCTCTACCGCACCCAGAACATTCCAATGTAGACGTTCCACCAATCACAAAGATAATGACGTCAAAGTATTGAGGTACCACAATCATGTTCCAAGACATCAACGTGATACCGCAACTCAAGAGGCCGCGTCTTATCAGCGTCTTCCAGTACCACAGGTGGCGGCTATAAAGAGTGTCGACATCAAGATAGTGATAGCCTTACGTCCTTTTTTCAGCTAGAAGAATGCGTGGGAGGTTGTGTGGTGTTGACCATCTTATCAGCGTCTTCCAGTACCACAGGTGGTGGCTATAAAGAGTGTCGACATCAAGATAGTGATAGCCTTACGTCCTTTGTTCAGCTAGAAGAATGCGTGGAAGGTTGTGTGGTGTTGACCGTCTTATCAGCGTCTTCCAGTACTACAGGTGGTGGCCTTAAAAGAGCGTCCTGACGGCGAGCCTCCCATCTTATTAGTTCATCTTCTGTCAGCCATCGGAGCAACCACACTCCCGAAACATCCCGTTCAGATCATCATGTATAACCAACAGGTACCTGAAAATGTTTGCACTTGCAAACCTGTGAAACCACTCGCCATAGCCTGTAATTACCACTGGATAAAGTTGAGGCCAAACGAATAATTGTTGTAATTAGTGTCCAGAGATAAACATATGTGACGTGTAACTGTAGAGCGTGGCAAGAGCTGAGCAACTATAAGACGGTCATATAATTTCTTTTATTAACACACGCTTTCCACGGAAGATAAAATTGACTAATAGCTAAATATATCTGGAACGCATGTGCAGTAAACAGTCGTCATCGTCAAGAAAGGTGATGCCAAGCACCATTCCCTCAAACTGATTGTCTGGATCACCCTGAACTTGACACGTTTCTGCGAAGTGTGGGGCCTCATCTATGTCATCATCGATAAGAGGTATATGTGGTCGACACCCATCGCCAGATATTGCAACGATTTGATCGACACACTCACTAGTCATGGATGTATGCGACACGCTATGAGATACCAAGGATATAATCGATCTAGAACAGTCTACGGTGAAAACACACTTCAGAAACACGGATTAGTGCCACCTACCATAACCTTCTACTCATCGGTTCGGATTATTACATGTGAAAGCAAAACAAATTAACCAACGCATCAAAGGGACATTTTAATAGGACGCAGGAATAAAATTAGGTTTAACGAAAACATGGTTGTACAAGAGAAACATTAATATGAAACATATTATTTTATTTTAAAGCTTTAATCACTCTAATTTATGTAACTCGGTTTTGTCTATGAAATTAACCTAACTGTGATGCATCACTTAAATATAAATCTAAGGTAACAATTCTTAAGATTTAAATGATTATATTGGTGACATAATAACAATTAATTAATAAAGTAAGAAATATTTATCAATAACATTATTGAAAAAATAAATTTTATTTACAAAATACCAAATTTACTATTATTTACTTTAGATAAAATATATAGCGTTCTTTAAAATAAATTTTGGCCTAATATTTTAGGAGTTAACAAAAAAAGTGATAACTGTTCTAAAATAGTTGGCAAAATTAACAATTGTTAAATATTAAAAAAGTTTGATAGTTTAAAGAATATATTTCTGATATCCAATTAGAGAAAATAGCATGGATGAAAATAATTGAAGTCCAGTAAAAGTATTAGAATTACGGCTTTTGATGTATGATTGAATTTAGAGAGGGATGACACTAGGATTAAATATATAAATATAGCAGATATCACTCACCTATGTAGATTTCCATTGTATAACTGGTAGAGGAAATATGAAACTTTAAAAACTTTCATATCAGTGAAAAAAAATACTGTAGCACTTTTCCTATAAACATGCCTGATACCTCACTGGACATTGCCATAACTTTATAAATACTTTTATGCAACTTAGGCCACATTTTAAATATCAATTTTGAAGTCGTGTAGATTATAGTCAGGGTCAAAACGACGCCAAAAATGAAATCCTTGATTCAATACTAAAATTGTTACATCGTACTAGTTTCCAGTAACAATTTTAAAATAAATTGAGAATGGAAGTGATGAATATAAGCAATTAGTTGAAAATAGCTTGGTGCCGAAACTGGTCCTTGAAAGCTCATTAAAAGAAAAATAAATGGGACGAAATAAACATAGAAGGAAATGAACTGTAAACATTATAGAAAAATAATAAGACAACATTTACATCTGACATGTCATTTTCAAAGTGTCCACAAAAAGAACAACCCACATAATAACCTTCCTTGTCGCTAGTCTTTACCTTCTTGCTCTTCGGAACTAGGCCACCGTGCGCTATATCTCGTCATGTGATCCTCTGAGCGCCAATGGAGAGATAGTATAGTAGTCTGACGTCACGCTTATCTTACACGACGACGAACACTAACCAAATAAGTAGAATAGACTCGTTGGGATAATAATGGCATAGTGACCTAAACTGTACATAATATTGATTGAAATTGTATTTCTTAACTTTGAACTGTAGTAGATATTCTATTTGGTCATGAATAATATCTTATATATAAAATTCTCGTGTCACAATGTTCGTTCCCGTACTCCTCCGAAACGGCCTGACCGATTCTCATGAAATTTTGTG